>OX063279.1:5625000-5730000 GCA_944039245.1 Nebria salina
TTCAAATTAAACTTTGACTTAGAGCGCACTAGGTCATTGGGCCAAAACTTAAAAAATCTATTTTTCGATTCAATGGAAAGTAATAATTAAATACATCAACTCACCCACTTGCACCCCGTTCAAAATCACCCCGATTCGGCCAAAAATACCCGCAAAACACTCGTGCGAACGTTGTACCAAATTGTAGACGAAATTCAGGCCCGCTCTCGTCCTATATATGCCCTAAAACCTCCACCCGAACCAAACCCTGACGTACGCTCGCTGTGGGAAGCTCAGGCATCGCGCAAAAATCCATAACGCTAGAGCTTTGCACGGAACGCGTAGCTTGCGTCCTGTTCGAGTGTCATCGGGTGGTTTCGGGTGAGCGCGGGCGCTCTTCTCCTGTTCAAGCTTCATCAGAGCTTGGCTTATGATTGGTCGGGAGCTTTTACAGGGGTAGGGCGAGCGCTAATTAGGTAGCAGCGCGGTATTTAACACTAAAATGGACTTTTTCTCTTGTTTGATGTGTTTTGTGTATTTTTTTATTAGTTTTTTTTTATAATAAAATTATATTAGGGTTGGATGGTTTTTAAAATTTTTTATTACGCCTTTGCAGCGTAGATTTTAAGCTTGGTTTAATTAATTAACATTTTTTGTAAGTGGTTTAATTTATTTTTAAAAAGTGTAGAAACAAAAATAATTACTTAGAATGTTCTGGTTTGTTTAACAATTATTGTTAAAGTAATCGTTGTTGTTTTAGTGTACTTAAGTTAATTTTAGTAATTGTTTTACGTATAAAATGGAAGCGGATGACATGTTTTTTTTTAATCAAACTAGATGGTAGATATAAGCAACGAGACTGCTGATGTTTTTTCGAAAAATGTCACGTATTTTTAGGTTAATTATTATGACACAAAAGCCAAGTGATGACTTTTTATCAGATATTTCAATCGATTACTAAAGCGGCACTTTGGCCTTTGAAGGTTCCCCATTTATTATATTTTTAGCATCTAAATACATGAAAATTGCAACTACGCTTTAACAATATATGCATCCATCATTTACCACAAAAAATACATTCAATCAAACCAAATTTGTATGCATACATACACCTTCATGCCTATTCCCATCATATGGAGTGACAGAACACCCTTTTCATCCATGCTTGACAATCATAGCCATTCAAACCAATCTCTTTCATTATTCATTCAAATTCATCAATAAATAATATTTATCTATTTATTCGAAAGAATACTCACACCATTGATATATTAAATATCCGTAATGGCTTGCACTGAACTTTCTTATACGTATTTTTGTTCAAACAAAAGAGATATTCAAATATAAGTATAATTTTTAAAATAAATTGTAACCTATCTTCATACATCATTATTTGTTATTTTACTACTTTTTCCCTATAATAATTCTAAATAATTTGAGTCTATTTTTTCTGTTAAACAATTGACAGGCACAGTTGATTTAATTTATATAAAAATAATTAAAATCAAAAATTTCAAAAACTATTTGCACTAACCTTTTGTACCTTTTATAAAAAAATATTCCAAACAGCAGTGTGAAATAGTAAAATCTATAATTTTTATTCTAACTATTTTTGCTGTAAGAGTAACCGTTTTTGAGTTGATGCAGAATTTGCAAAATATATCTAGAGTAAACAAGCACTTCGGGTGATAATATTTTTTTCAAAAATAGGGGGTTTCATAATTTTACTTTTAACGCTCACACACACACACACACACACACACACATACATACACACACATAGATATACATACACACAGACAGATAGAAGTCATTCCGAAAATAGTTAGAATCGATTTAGGGAAGGTCGAAAGTTATATTACCGCAAAACCTCGAGATCGATTTTTTTCATGATTACAATACTTAGTTATAACTTCGTATAAGAAACAAAAAAGTATTACTCATACAAAAATACGAAGTTGTTTGAATTGCGTTATTTATTATAAGTGTTAACGATTGTTTTTTTACTTAAGTCTATTTGTCTATATACATAGGCCATAAATAATGTAAAATCACTTCATTTATTTCGATTATCACCTAATATTTACCTATAAATATGTTATTTACATTTTAATAAATAATAAACTGATTATCTTTATACATATATGTAGGTATATAAAATATGCTGATGTATTTCGTGTTTGTTTTGTATATTCTAGTTGAGGATGTGCGCTTTAAGGAACAGTAACAAAGCTTGAAGTACGTGCATGGTTATAATGTAATAATATTACTTAGTATCATGTATAATGCATATGTGTTCCTATGTCTTTGGAGTTTATGTCAGTCCGATATTAAATCATCGAATAAGTTTAGTCGTCGATAATGTTTGGCAAACTTATCAGTAACTATTGATCGCCTGAGATACCGTATAAATAGTTTCATAAATGCAAACACACATGGGCGTCGAGCCGATAAATGTATAATTTGATTAGCGGAACGTAACAATCATCACGAACATTGATTTATTTATATATTTATTGGACATGTTTTAATTGATTGATACACCAGAATTGATATCAAATTATTTATTGTCATGTTTTACATTTATTTTCAATACCACAAGCATTTTTTATCTACCTACGTTGTTACTATTTTTTTAAAATAATAATTTAATAAAAAAACCATCCCATTTTATTGAAATATACTATATATATATATGTGTGTGTGTGTGTGTCTGTAGGCACAACTTAATTCTATAGGAAAATCGGCGCTACTGTATAAGGTCAGACGGAAACAATTTTCTTTTCATCAACTTAAATCTTTTCTGACACGAATCACAGAACTAACGAAAAGTATTTAGATAATTACAGTTTCCCAATAACGTATAATACAAAAACATGCGCGATACATTTCTAAATTTAGCACACGCAATAAGAGTATAAATACTTATATTTATAACTAAGAATTTATTTTATTATTTCAAATGAACTTCCCATCAAATGGAGTGTCAGAAAACCTGTTACATCTATTCGTATCTGGAGATTCGTTCGCCATTTTTCATTTTGATTTTGTTGGCGTAATTAGATCTTCATTTAAATATAATTAAATATTGTTTTGTAATAAATGCAAAATTTATTATACAAGTTACTATAACATAACGTTCAGATTTTATGATATATAATACCCCTGCTGCTAATATAATTTGAACTATCACTAAGTCTTCGTTATAAATTCGTAATTGCTATCTACAATATACCAAGTAGCCCCCGGTTAACGTATACACGATTAGCGTACGACGAAAGCAACCTTTTAAATCTAAATGCGAACACTTTTAAGTGATTAAATATATAGTATTATACATATATGTTTTTTATTTTCGTATACGTAGTATAAGTAAGTTCTGTAATCATGAAAAAAATTTTGATCTCGAGATTTTAACGGAAATATACGTTTTGACCTTCCCTGAATCAATACTGTTGTTTGTAAATTAGTAATAATAAAAATATAAATGTAAGATTTTCGACGTTTTTACTTTCTTATACGCAGTATAAGTAAGTATTGTAATCATTTTCGTTCTCGAGATTTTAACGGAAATATACGTTTTGACCTTCCCTGAATCGATACCAACTATGATTTAAAAATAGTATTTAAAACGAATGACGTATATTGAGAATTGTTTGGATTTTACGGAATATAAATGTAGTGCATTTATGCAAACGGTCGCATAATGCTAAGTTTATATTAAAACTTTTTAGACTAGCGTAATACAGGATGTAAAGTGTCTTAATTAAGTTTCCGGCGGAAAGTAAAACAATGAGATATGGTCGTGGTTTTGTGTGATACCACCCTTAATAAACAAAAACCACTGCTTTAGGGAACGAAAGACAAATTTCAGAACACAAATACGAAATTTGCTTTCATACTTTTGTTTACACACAAATATTAGAGCAGTGTTATTTTGTAAACAAAACCAAATATTTATAAATACAATTGGTCAAGCTGCGAAACATTTCTAAAATATCTCTACTGAATATATTTCTTACTGACACAAAAGCACTAATAAAACTTTTTGTATCCGCTGCACTTCCGATTAAAATGTTATTTTCCGGTTATAGTTCAAGGTTACAAATGCCAAACAAAAGAAAATCTATCCAATGCAATTTATATGCTGTTAATTCTCACGTACCAACTGCTACAAAACGTGAAACTATAGAGAAGATTCATGTAATATTTATTCTATTTTTTCTATGAATTTTTAATTAAGGTCATTTTCAAACATAAAATTAAAACTATTTTCTTATTGCTAAATATCAGTAACTAAAACAATTGATTAATTAATAACACATTTTATTATAATTACAAATATAATCTAAGCATATACGTAAAGTATGCTAAAAATCATGAAAAATCGCCTGAAAACAAAGCTTGCCCTGCCCTCTATACTCCTAAAGCTTACGCCGCGCACTGAAACTACGCTACATCGAGTTTACAAGGTTGTGTTCTGTGTTTGAAGTTCGGAAAGCTCTCACCAGATCTCCTAACGGTAACTTATATTGATTTTTTAAAATGCCGCGCATTTCTCTTTATCAAATAATAAATTCACTCTTAGTACAAAAACAGGAATATTCTAGAGCTTTAATTTATTCCATTCAAGGTCACTTGTTTATCTGAGTAATAAATTTACTAAATCGTTCTAAATTTCTCGACAAATACAGTTGTTTTAATTTTGGATTACGAATAGTGCATTATGGGTATTCGGAGCACGATTTGACCATCGAATGATATTGGTTTAGGAATTCCCGACACGAAATTACATTGATGTTTCTTCAGAGGAGTATTTTAACAGTTGCATGTACCCTTGTCAAGCACAAAATAGTTTAAAGATACAAGCAGGTATTTGTTTAAAAAAATATGTTAAATATTTTGAATTTATGTATCCTATTCGAAGCGATATTACTCCCTAAAGCGTCAATTTCCAGCCTTATAAATCAAATATAACACCTGCGATGCGCTGTTAATCCTATAAAACAAATTACCGAAGAGGTTTTAGGCGAAGCTTAAATCTTATCTAAGCTCATTAGATACGGCTGCATTTGGGAAGCATAGCTTTACGTACAGAATTCTTTTATAAATAAAAACCTCACGCTGACTTCCGACGAAACACCGAAATGATTCCCAGCTTGGCCTCCAAGGACCCGGAGTGTCTGCCAGACTCCGGGGTGACCCCAGCGTAACCCCTCCCAACCCTCGTAATATAGTCGTGAAATTGTAAAGTTGGGGTGCCGTAAAATATTAGCAACATATCTTTTATATATTATAAGACATTTCTAAATTTATTTTCATAAAATTTATTCATTTATTTCACACAATTTAATATAAGCTGCCCTAACGCAAAATTGAGTAGATGTAGCGTGTTTTTCCACTTTATTTTATTGATAAAATTAAAATTTATTGTTTTCCAACAAGTAAATTATTCATTGATTTAGTTTGAAATTTCTTTTACGGTTTTATTAATATATAAAATATAATGAATGTACGGATAGAGGTGACTGATGAAAGACTGTTAAGATTTAAATGTATGTAGAGTGTTTTTTTCCACCAATTTGATGGTAATAAGCACGATGTTGTCTATATGTAAATTTACAGAGTGGGAAATTTTTAAAATTAAAACCAGTACATCTATTTTAAATGATGGATTTTTTATATTTTTACAATGTAAAAGGGTGTCTTATCTATGCATGTTATGATGAAATATATGGTTCGGACATTTATATGTCCAAAGGGTATAAAAAAAAACATTTACATTTCCCTGATACGCCATAGGACGCTCATACTATATAGTAAGCTGTTTTTATAACAGTACCAACGTGACAAACGCGTATAATTCCAAAACCAAACTATTCCCATTTTTCAAGCAAAAATATTATCGCATTCGCCCTTTTGAATTAAATTTCAAAACAGATTACACACTCTAGCAAACGAATTAATTAAAATCCATTATAGATTATTTTGATTACAAAACTTATTTTCGAACTGCATATTGGAATATATATTTGTGGAATTGAAAATTGCTCTAATCACGCAACGAAAAAACGTATCTCATATTCTCGATATACCATAAAATAATTTAACTATCGATTACATGTAAATGATAAATTACGCAAAAACGACTACATTAATATACATATTTAATAAATTATCAGATCTATGAACACAAAAATGTTCTATATAGAATTGCCACGGTACTAACGTTGGCACGGTTACATCGACATGCAAACAATGAGCAATGTTCAACACGAAATAACTAGTTATAGTCACTACGATGTGAACGATAGCTTACGTAAATAATATTATTTAAATAATTATGTACTGAATGGGGGAAAATCTGAAGAATAAATAGAATAGTTTTGTGTAAGTGAGTTTGTACATTTGTTATGTACTCCTGTGTGACACACACACATACACAATGTTCATATATCGATTACGTCGCATCCTGGTCCAAACTTTCACCCTTACAGAGAGAGAGAGAGAGAGAGAGAGAGTATTTACGCCAGACAAACTTTCACTGTCGAAACCAACCACGATGTCTACGTAGTAACGTAACGGCTATGTAACAAATGTTGCATTCCTGCAACGTGCGCCATGCGTTGAGTTTCGACATTTTTCTAGAGCATATTGACTGGTAGTTAACTATGGAAAATAGGGTGACAAAAACCTTAAATCAATAGTAATAAGGATGATAAATGTCCAACACGATATTGGTTTCAAATTCTATGTCTGGAAAATGGTTGTGAATCGGTTCGGTTGGAGGAAATGGTGCGGAAAATTCGGAGAGGAACAATGAAATAAATTGATTGGACCACAGATTGAATGCCAATTCGTATTTTGAGTATTTGATTCAACCAATACCAATTACCCATTTCCAAATAACTGGAAGTAAAGTGATCTGGCAGATCAATTAAAATAAAACAACGGCATTTATTTGTTCGGTTGATTTAACAATACTAATTAAGGAGTATTTTTTAGATAATATGAATATTTTAGTCTACATGGCGCTCATAGAGATAAAGAGAGAATATAATAAAACTGTTACATTTGTGTTTGTTTAGTTAGGAAATTTTTTTAAATTGTGTTTCGAAATTGTATTTAAGCTCATAAAGAAACGAATACAATAAGAAAAATGAAAAATTATTGTATAGAGCGGGAAAGCAACCTTTATTTGTTTTTTAAAGCACAAAAGACACATCGACCGAAAGCTTAACTGCGCTTTTACACCCAGTAGAAAATGATAAGAACAGCAACAGAACCTGCAGCTAGACTATTTGACAAGCTTAAAAAGCTCAAGTTGTTTGACGGTGGCAAATAAAAGAAGAAATCCAGTTCGAAATATAAAATATTATTAAAAAGAATATTAAGTGGATTTAGTTAAAATTCACACAAGCTAATCCAGTATAAAGAATCCAAAACTCATAAATATGTTCTTAAAAAAAAATTAGTGCCTTCATCGCGTAGAAATTGCTTCATTCCAATTAGGTGTTTTCACCAGACCCACTCAAAATTTAAATATTAAATGGACCCTATGTGTGTGTAAGGGTGCAGCGTCAGTTTGGATAGGCGTCGCTTGGCGTCGACACCGTCGCAAACGGCCAATGACCTGCCCCTTCCCCACCAGACATAGGGTGACTGTGTGTACGTTTCGTAAAAGGGAAACCGGGGAGATACGCTAACGGGAACTTCTATTGTGGTCGTAGAAATTTATCAATCCCACCTATGCGGTTTATGCCTTTTAAAAAAAAAAAAATTTAAATAAAATCTGTGCACAAATTATTTCTATACCAATGGCACACGTGTGCCTTTAGGTGTATCGCATTTCGTAGTGTCTTTAACCCTTTAAGTAGCACTTGTGTTAATCTTTCGTCAACACTTGAGTATGAAATTCAAACTTGTGGCAATTGTGTTAAATACCGCAATGAATATCAAATTTATTCAGGGCCGTAATTCTATATATATATATTTGAACCTTAAATATATATCATTTGAAAATTAACTAATATGCACTGCAAAATATAATAAATACTTTTACACCAAACAAATATGTATTAAAGTTACTAACTATAACTAACAACTAGAAATATTGCCTATTATTTTAGTATATTTAAAGAAAATAGGAATTTAGTTATGCTTGTGTGTATTTGATGAAAATAGGCAATAAGTTATGCATGTATGTATGTATGTATTTGATGAAACTAGGCATTAAGCTATGCATGTATGAATGTATTTGATTGAAATAGGCATTAAGTTACGCATGTATGTAAGTATTTCATTGAAATAGGCTTTAAGTTATGTATGCATGTATGTATTTGAATTTTAATAGGCTTTAAGTTATGCATGTATGTATGTGTTTGATTGGAATAGGCATTAAGTTACGCATGTATGTAAGTATTTGATTGAAATAGGCTTTAAGTTATGCATGTATCTATTTGATTGAAATAGGCTTTAGCTATGCATATATGTATGTATTTAATGAAAATAGGCTTTATGTTATGCGTGTATGTATGTATTTGATGGAAATAAGCATTAATTTATGCATGTATGTAGGTATTTGATGGAAATAGGCATTAAATTATGTATGTATGTATTTGATGGAAATAAGGATTAAGTTATGCATGTATGTATGTATTTGATGAAAATAGGCATTATGTTATGCATGTATGTATGTATTTGATGGAAATAAGCATTAATTTATGCATGTATGTATGTATTTGATGAAAATAGGCATTATGTTATGCGTGTTTGTATGTATTTGATGGAAATAAGCATTAAGTTATGCATGTATGTATGTATTTGATGAAAATAGATATTAAGTTATGCATGTATGTATGATGGAAATTCTGTATTAAGAGAACTGAAATAAGTTTTGCTTATGCTATATAATGTCTTTTGTTGGTGTTAAATATCTTTATCCGCACTTCATATATAATATACATAAGTTTTCAAACAGCCATTGAAACTTTTTCATATAATACATTTTGTGTGGCAATAATTTCCCTAGTTGGTTAAACAATTTATTTTATGAGCGAATAATTTCGTGCCGTCTATAAAATGTAGCTGTAGATAAAAGCACCTCCACCATTCGGTATATATTCTACAAGTAGTAAATAAATCATGCAATCACTTTCGGGTGGCCATCAGTGATAAGGGTGACTGAGTACGGGAAGAAATGAACCAATTAATTATCCGTACACCATTACACACGTATTAAACGCTCGGGTCTAAATCATTCGGTTGCACATCTTCAAAATATAATCTAATTCAACTTTCAACAACTAAAAACATTTTAATTCGCCCGAATCAATATAAAGCCTCGCCCACTTTAGTTATTTATTTAATTTTGACGGTAACGTGTTAAATATATTCGCAATTTCATAGGTGTGTATAATATTTTTTTAAACTATTCCCTGCCGAACATCACTGACCAAAATACATTAGCTAGATTATAATCTAGGTTTAAGGCCAATAAATAATTAGTTAATTGAGTTTTTGCTTTCTTATACGAAGTCTGATTATTTTTGGAATATCATCTGTCTGTTTGTGTGTGTATGAGCGTGTATGAGCGTGTGTGTGTCTGTGTGTGTGTGTGTGTGTGTTTGTATATGTGCATATGTAAGCGCTTTACTGTATGTGCCTGGAAAACTTAAGTGAACTGGAAGTGCATGTTTACTCTAGTCATTTTTTGCAGTTTCTGCAATAACTCAAAATAGATAGCACTTACAGCAAAAAGAGTTAGAATAAAAATTATAGATATTAATATTTAGTACAACTTTTGTTTGATTTTTTTTCAAGAATGTTACCGGTTATAAGAAAATGGCGATTGAAATTTGTACCTATTTTATTTATTTTTCCATAAATCGTACCAACTATGCCTGTCAATTGTTTACAAAAAAAAAGCAAAATAGACTCAAATTATTTAAAATTAGACTTTTCATATCAATTGTAAGAAATATATACTCGTGTTGTAAATAATAATTTTGATAATTTGTGAATGCATTTGTTGCAAAAATAGAATTTATTGACCCAAATGCTTAAATTACATTATAAGTGTACATTATTTCAATAAAGTCCTTGACTTAGATTCTTTTATTATGATGATTTGTTCATTTGTTTGTTTGTTGATTTGGCAAGCCTAACCAAAGGGTTGTTTGTTCATTTATTGGGCATGTGCGTGTTAACAGTTGTATATGAACAGGGGTGTGTTAGTAATTATTTAGCGGGGCCTTCCAGTGATGGACAAGGCGTCAACATGTCTGTTAAAACACATTACCATCACGCGATCACTGCTTTTGCAACAACGACGCCTGAGACGTTTACACAAAACAAATCGGTTTTTTACTGTAAACATTGTTACGTATAAATATTTATAATTCAAACCTATCGATAATAAAAAGTTTTGAATTATAATTGGTGTTTTATGGTTTTTCCGAGCGGAAATATTTAAAATTTAGGTTTCTAGAACTTGGTACTAGGTACAACAAGGTATGACCTCAAAACCTGTACTATTTAGGTTTAGTGCATAGGATCGAATATTCTAATTAATACTCGTTTTTTTTTAAATTATTTACGTACCATTTTCGTTGGTTTCGACATTATTCGGTTGGTCTTCAGTCTTTTCTTCACCCTCCACAGGCTGGACTGATTCTTTACTAGTGTTACAACCCATGTTTAATTAATTAAAAAATTACTTAGTTTATTTTACACTAAATTTTAACACTTAGTCACTGCGCAGAAGACACTTGTTTTGTAAAATATTTGGGCGGCTGTAGTTAACCTGTTGAAAGAAAATATTTTCTATTTAATTCAATCCAATAAAATTAATTATTAAATCAGTATATATATATATGAAATTAAATAACTATATTAGGCGAAATGTTTTTTTTTAAATTAGCAATAATTGATAAATTAAAAAGTACCTCTATGGTAAAAAAATCCTCCACTAAATCCTCGAAGCAATGCAATGATGTTCGGTATTGTTACACAAAATTCGCACGTGCGTATAAAGACGAACGCGCTCTGCTCATCAGCGAAGAATCTATCGTAACTACGTACTGTACTGACTAAACTACCGCTCGCAGCTGAACGTGAATCGGAACTGGTCTTGAACTTCAGCCGAACCGGTTCGCGCCGTCGACCGGTACGGGGCGCGTCGCCGTGTCTGTGTTGAGGTGCGTGACGGAGGAACTGAGAGTTTTGGGATGAACAAGTTGGGAAATCATACACACGTGGCTTATTAACCACCGGAAAACTTCATAATTTCTGAGCAAGCCTTTTTATTTTATATATATATATATATATATATATATATATATATATATATATATATATATATATATATATATATGTACACTATTAAATACCGATTATTTATTTCAAATGCATTATTATAAGTTTCGAATAAGGGATTACAAAACGTTAAGATTGTAGAAGTTCAAGATGGTAGAACTTTAAGATTGCAGAAGTTCAAGATGGCAGAACTTTAATATTGCAGAAGTTCAAGCACGGTTATAGAATATTCGAAAACAGCAAGATTTAAATTTCGAATACAATAAAATTGCAGTACTTTAAGTTTACAAAATAACTAGATTCCAGTATTATATGTTTCGAAAACAATACGATTCCAGAACTTTAAGTTTCGAAACCAACAAGTTTGCAGTATTTTACGTTTCGAAATAAACAAGATTACCGTTCTTTAAGATTCAAAAACAACAAGATTGCAGTATTTCAAGTTTCGAAAATAACAAGATTACAGAACGAGATTGCTTTATGTTTCGAAATCAACAAGATTGCAGTACTGAAACTTTAGAAATCGAGATTGCTATAAGTTTCAAAAAGAACATGATTGCAGAACTTTAAGCTTCAAAAACAACAAAATTATAGCCTTTTAAGCATCAAAATTCGTTAAATTTCGAAAACAACAAAGTTGCAGTACTTAAGTTTCAAAATCAACAAAATTGCAATGCTTTAAGCTTCAAAAACAACAGGATTGCAGTACTATAAGTTTCAAAAACAACAATATTGCAGTACTTTTCGAAAACAAGAAGATTGCAAAACATCAAAATTACAACATTCCAAAACAATACAACAAGATTCCAATACTCTCTATCATCGATAACTTCAGGTATTTAGTAAAATATTATATATATGTAATAATACACCCCTACTCCCTCCCCTGCTCCTTATCGAGGTTATAAGGAAGGATATGAAATTGCGTGAATCATATAAGTTACCAGCACTGTAAACCTGGTTATATGAGAAACGTGTTTTAAGAGTGAATTTTCGCAAATGATATAAATTTCAAATCAGACACAAAAATATTATTGGGTACTTATGCAAATCGCGATACTTGAACCGTTTGCTAAAATACGCTATTCATCATCAATATTTAAATTGCACTAGCCCCTAATATCACGTCTTGCCCTCGGTTCACCCCTGTAAACGTCTGTAGCACTATCAGGGTTGTATTTCAAACGATTCAAGCACTTAAATGAAACAAATGAATAGAGCAAGTTTACGACAAAAATTAAATTTGCGAGTACGGTACTGCACTCTGTGTAACAACGTACTTGAGCATGAGGACTTAGAAGGTTGAATAATAGGGAAACAAGATCAATTTTTCTCGTTCATACAAAAGCCACAACTGAAGTTCGTTCATTGACTTATAATACAAATAAATTATTTTACGAGGGAAATGTTTTATTTTGTAAAAAAATCAAAATTGCGATGTTTTGAATGTAATGATAGTACAGAAAAACAGTTTTAATTGGTACATTTATTGACGGTGCCCCTCGGAATTCACGTTTATCTTGACAGTGCATTTGGGAACGCAGCGTAGGCCCTTGAAATAAATTGGCACTGTCAATCAAACTTACACAAACACAATGCTCCCATAAAAAAAATAGGAAAATTCAACGTGAACCCCATAATAATTTGGTAACTCTTTGTCTGGCCTGTACGCCCCTTGAATAATAAATAAAAAGGGTGGTAATTATATCCGAATTCTATAGAACATACATGTTGCTTTTCCTATTGAATTTATTTATGATATATGAAGTTTTACACAGAAATATTCTGCTGATTTTAAACTACAGTTTTATTTTACAGTGTTTTTTTACGAAAATTCCCTTTAAAATTGTATAAATAATATCATTCTATCGATTCTACATAAATCACATTTGTTTTGAAATTCAAAACATGTATCAAATTACAAATTGATTCTCGAAACTCGATTAATCATATATATAAATATCGATTAAATATAACTGTGAATTTCTTTTATAGTCAACAATAACAAATAATTGTTCGCGGTGTTTATAATAGCATAGAATTTTAATAATAAACATTTTTTAAATTGCGGGTGTAATTATTTAATTTCGTGATCGTGTACCACTGGAACTCTCCAGTATTCCATAGATTATTGTTTTATGTCCAGTGGACGCCTATAGACGTCTGGACGTCTAGGCGTCGCTGGTTGGCAAATGGGTTAGTTGTCTCTGAGTCCGTCTGCGCCTTCAGAATCAATAAAATGAATTAGACTCACTTGACTCACAACTACAGTGACTCGAATCACCAACGAAGAGTCGGGCAGTTATAATAAATAGACGAAAACAGTGGGTACCGGTACGGGAAATATTTGTTAGATCTCGTATTTTTAAATTTCCTTTAATTTGTGTTTCTAATAAACAAAAACGGAAAACAAAATTCAAAAATACGAGATCAAATAAACGTAGTTTCATTTATCTCAATGCGCATGTACAAAAACACCATCCATGGCAATGTAACCGTAACTATTTATTTCGTCTTTTTAGGACGATTTTATACTCTTATAAAAAATAATATGTTTGTACAGTAAATGAATTTAAGGTCTTAAAATAAAATAATTTAGAGACGCCTCTGGTTTTATAGTAGACTCAGGGGTTTTTTCGTTTTTTTTATATAGTATATTACGCAAGGGAATGCCTGATAAAATATAATAAAATTCTAGAAATTGGAAAAATAAGATGACAAAGAAAATCATCACAGGGATTTTTATTAAATTTCCATTTATTCTACACTTTATAAAAATAATTATTTGTCGACTAATTTTATTAATAAATATTTCTACTAAATTCATTAATGATCACAAATTTAATACTGAATCATAAATAATTTTACATTTCATTTATCTATGACCACTACTTTGTTGAGCGGTAAGACTATAGCTGTATGTAATATTGACTTTTTCACCACATTTAAATTAAACGTAATAAAGTTTAAAAACGCTTTTGAAAAGTGGAAAAGAGTAGACTACATGTGCTGTAAATTAAGTAAATTCGTTTAAAAGTGTTTTAAAGAGCGACGAATTATTTTTGATTATTTATATGTTTCACCTAGACTATTATCTGTATTCGAATTCCAGAAAAACGATTAAATTTCCAACATGATTAAACTAATCAAATGATTGTTTATATATTATTGTTTACAAAATTCTTCAATTTTATTTCTTTTTGTAAATGATAAATGAAAATAAATAAAATATAAACATTCCAATTTTTGTTTTCAATAAGTATTTATAGCTAATTATGCTTACAATGTATATAATATTACGACATATATAAAAATTATATTTTTGCCGCGTTGAACTGTGGTCGGCAATAGGCGGTACTACAAAACTGACATTTGCGTCCTAACCTCACAATTTGTACTTATATCAAGTGTTGATTCCTTGGCTAATTCTAACTAAACTAACGTAAGTATTTATTTATTTTGTAATATGCTGAATATATAATCAATATATTATTAATAATATGTATAAAAAGAGCTCGATTTAATTTTAGATCAAGGTCTAAAATAGCATCAAAATGATCTCAAAACCAGTCAAAAACCTCGAAACCCTGCTCTATATATCATTTATATTACACCCAAAATACCCCTCATATTTCTTCCCCACATATATGTATTTTATTTATTTAAACATTAGAAAACAAAAAACTTGCTGCTCCGTTATACCATGTCCAAGCGAAATGATCGATTATTACGTTACGAAATATTCTGATAGCGCTTTCGATGATAGCAACACAGTTATAGTACCGCAATCCTTGATTTCTAATATAATAAGTAATAGTTTTAATTTAGTGCGAATTCATTTAAAAAGCTCGGATTCTGAATTTCGGATCGCACACGCAATCGCGTCCCCCAACTTAGAGGCAAACGAAATCCTAATGTCCGATAGTTTATATTACAATCTAAACAAATCGTGCTACGTGAACAAAATTCGTTTGAGCGAAATCAATCAAAATTATATTAAAATCGCGCATGAGGTCGAAGTTGTCCTAGTCAACACTCAATACGAAATCAACAACGGTTTAGTTGATTTGTTGCTCAAAAACTATTTCCAAACGCCCCGACTTTTATACAAATTCGACACGTTCTCGGTGAACATCGAGAAGTATGCGCCGGAACATGTCTGCTCGAGTTTCCACTTGTCCGATTTAGAGAATTTATATTTTAAATGTAAACGGATATCGTCGGAAACCATCGACGATTCGTTGAGCGGTTATTTTTGTGTTATTAATGAAACTACGCTAAAACAAAGCCCAAACACTAGAGGTTATTTGCCTCCTAGTATTTTTAAATTGTGTACTAAAGAGTGTTTGAGTTCAAACGATAAATATGAGGAGTGTATTATATCTAAGTGTCCACATGGGTTGGAGGATTATTTGACAAATATTGATAAAGCTGTTCAACCATTTTTTACTAAAAGTACGTTTTAAGGGCAATGCTCACTACAGCGACGCGAAACGTCCAAATATTCTCTCGATAGAATTTGCCTCACTTCGTGTCGCGTCGCGTCGCTACTCTAAAATCCGCGTTTATACATAAAAATACATTGAATAGATTTTCGCGTCGCTGTAGTTGGCGTTGGCCGTTATATTTGTGTAAATACAGCTTATAAGGTTTAACTGAGTTTAAATATATTTGCAGATAAGTTAACTTTGAATCCAGCGTTTTTAATCAAAGGCAATAAGGGTATTGGTAAAACTACGATTGTAGACGCATTAGCTGCGAAGTTAGGTATACATGTGTATAAAGCAGAATGTTCCGATATTCAAACGACAACGCACGCCCAAACCGAGAGTAAATTACGAAATGTGTTTATGAAATCGAAATTGACGGCGCCGTGTTTTTTGGTTTTAAATAATTTTGAAGTAAGTTCAAATGAAATACACTTGTAATATGTATTAAAACACAATTATTTTTAGATATTTGGGAAAGATAACGAAGGCAATTACGATCCTAGGCTCATAAGTTTCTTCCAATCCGAATTAGAGACGCTATTCGAAGACAATAACTTTCCTATAATACTTCTATGTTTGTCTAACTCTAAAGATATATGTTCAGACCTTTCTAGAACGTTCCTAGGAACGTTTACTATCGACGCACCTAACCAAGAGCAACGCACTAGTTTGTTGCGTTGGTTAGCCCGCTCGAAAAACATTAATTGTGATTTTAATTTGGAGGACATTGGCTCCAAAACTCATGGGTTTATGTTAGGTGATTTGGACGCACTAATGTACCACTCGATGAAAAATTGGTATTTGGAAAATTTTGGGAAACGCGGTGTTACTCTTAAGAAAATTGATTTTGATAAAGCTTTAGGTAATTAATTTTAACTCTCATTTTGAGTGATTAATTTTGGATAGTTTTGAGTTATAACTCATTTGATATTAGGCTTAAATTAAAGCGAATTCGAGTATGTGTTTATTATAGATATGATGCAAAAATCCTATACATCGAGTCTAGGTGCGCCTAAAGTACCTAAGGTTTTATGGTCTGATGTTGGCGGTCTATATGGGCTCAAACGTGAAATAATGCGCACTATTAATTTACCGTTACAGCACCCAAATTTACTCAAAATTGCTGGGTTGAAGCGCTCAGGTATCTCAAAACACTCAAATTTTATTCGCACATGCATATCATTATGCCTATTCCCACTAAATAGGGTGGCAGAACACCCTAAACATTCTTTCACATCTTGATAATCTTTCGCCATTCGACACTTTTTTCGCTTCATTCAAATTCTTTATACACGCTCTGGTATTCGTTATTCATTATACGTGTATTTCGGATTAGGGATTTTACTTTTCGGCCCACCGGGTACCGGTAAAACTTTGATTGCCAAAGCAGTCGCTACGGAATGCGGTTTATGTTTCCTTTCCGTCAAAGGTCCTGAACTATTAAACATGTATGTTGGGCAATCAGAGCAAAATGTTCGACAAGGTATTTTGAACCAAGAATTAGAGTCGATTTGAGTTATGATCCTCTTTTTTTTTATAGTTTTCGAAAGAGCAAGAGAAGCTTCGCCTTGTATTATTTTTTTCGATGAGTTAGACTCTCTAGCACCTAACCGCGGGATTTCTGGAGATTCTGGTGGCGTTATGGATAGAGTAGTGTCGCAATTGTTATCCGAAATGGACGGTTTAAACGAAACCGGAACTGTGTTTATTATAGGTTGTTTTAATTCAGTTGTATTTGGCCAGAACAGTTATTAATTTTTGTTTGTGATTAGGAGCAACAAATCGACCAGATCTTTTAGACCCGGCCTTATTAAGACCTGGTAGATTCGATAAGTTATTATATGTAGGTCCTTGTAGTGACGCTGAATCTAAAGTTAATGTTTTACAAGCCCTTACAAGAAAGTGAGTTATTTCAATTCATAAACTGACTATCAATTTCTTACTCATTATATTGATAGATTTACTTTATCTTCTGATGTGAAACTTGATAAAATAGCGTCGGTTTGTCCTGAATTTGTGACTGGTGCTGATTTATATTCGGTTTGTGCAAACGCATGGTTCGCTGCTGTTCGACGAACTATAGCAAATATTGAAAATGGTATTTTGTTTTAATATATAATTACCTTATTGCAATAATAATTCATAATATGTGTTATTTAGGAACAATAGAAAATGAAAACTTAAGTTCAGAAATGATTAGCGTGAGTTTAGATGATTTTTCTATTGCTGCCAAAGAGCTTAAGCCTTCCATTACCGATGAGGATATGAAATATTTTGAAACGAAAACTCCTAAAAAAATCGAAGAGAAAATAAAAATCGATGATACGACTGAGAAAAAGGTTGAGAAAAGGATTGTCAAAAAAATTAAAGCGTAATGAGTATCTGGTTTGTTTTGTTGTTTTATGGGAATTTTTAAAGTGTTTATAACAATTGTTACTGGTTTTGATAAAATAAATATTTGTAAATAAATTGGTTTTATTATTAATCACCCAACATTCACCCCATATATAAAAAATACAATTAATTATAAAATTTAAAGTATTATTTATTGGTGAATAACTATACAATTATTTAAATAAAATTCACAGCCCAAGCAATATGTAGTCAACTTATTTAAGCTTAAATAAATATGTTTTAAATTTATAACATGCATAAGTTTAACTATCCGATGAGCTTTTTGCATTGTTATTTAAACAAAATGGAGTATAACAATTAAATGGTGTTGAATATACAATTTCAAATTGTTAGAATCCATTTTATATCACAAAATACACTCAACTAATAAACATTTTAAAATGTGTAAACTGTTTCATCCGTTGTAATTATAATTTAAAAGTTGATATAGAAAGAAGTTACGCAGTTTTTCAATACTGGAAATCACAAAAAATGAAACTATTTAATTATTACCAAAATTGTTATTATTTCCTATATATAAAAATAATTTAATTATTGACGTTTTTCAAAATAGATTGTTTGAAATATAACAAAAACTGCTGCAATCTATATTAAAATATTAATTGTGTATGTATATTAGTAGCTAGAATCCGGATGTTTAATGCATATATCTAAATTAAAAAACCATCACGGTATACCCCACTGAAATGACTTATTCTATATTCTAGTATCACAAATTAATTTGGTCTTAAGCTGATAGTAATTCTTTGTTCACAATTGGTTCGTGTGTAGCATTTGTTTGTGATCGAGTCCAATTTTCATGTGGGCCTTTTTCGAGCATTCGACTCGTTTCTGGTCCTCACTGGGGCATAAACACTCGATTTCTTTGCGGAAGGTGTTCGGATTCGAGTACGGGAACCTATGGCATTTCAGTTTCTTCATTTGAGGCATGCCTGAGCGCTTCTGAAGTCCAAAACCGACATAAGCTCTACACCACCTATACACTCCTTCCTTGTTTTCACAGCAATATGGGTAAGCAATTTCTGATTTCGTTGCTTTTGCACATATTTGACAAAGTTCGATCTAAATGTCGAAAGAAGGAAGTTTAAAATTCGTTGTTGTAAAGATGGCTTTAATCGATTTACTTACATCTAATGTACAAGATAAATGTTGCCCTTTACTGTGTAATAAGCTTTGGTTTTCAGCTAATGTCGATTGCCATGTTATTGTAATTATTAAAATAGTTACGACGATAATCTATAAATAAAAATATGATTTATAGATCAAAATAAATTTCTTATTTATGTTAAACATAATTCTATAAATATAACAAATCGCGTTTTTTCTAAATATATCCCTCACCCGAGTTTTAATTCAATTATCTAGATAACCCTTGGTATTAAAATTAATTCAAAATTTCCAAATTTATTTGCTCGGCCTTCTCGATTAGTCAAAATATATTTATTCTTTATGATAACAATTTTATATAAATTATTTTTAAATGTTATGCGGATGAAAATGTATAATTCTCGCTACTATACATATATATTTATAGTGTATAATTACCACTATTAAACACATATTTATGGTGTATAATTACCACTACTACACAAGAAAGGTAAATAAAATGCATTTAGTATCACAAAAATATTACCTGAAGATTGAACATCATTTTAAAAATCCAAATAACAAATCACTCAAAATAATAAGTTTATTAAACAAATTACTATTTATTAGTGATTGATTAATTATTATTTAAATGTAAACAGTAAAAACATTCACATTTGAAGGCATAAAGTCAACTGATCTTAGTGTAAAATATTACTTTCTTTATATATATCGCTTTAACAATTTCTTGAATAAAGTCCAGTGCCTCGGACAGACGGATGCTTATGAATTATCATTATCACCCAGCAAAAACGTGTGGGGGTCCCAGTACTTTTGCAGAGGGGGGCAAAGGGACTATCCTCCTAATTTTACTTATGTGTACCTGTTAATAAATATTCCATTTTTTTTTGTTTGATTCAAAGTCCTATTATAAACATGTTTTGATTTTTTTTTATTATACAAACATAGCTTCCCTGTTAACAACAGTAGCAGAAACTGACTACACGTGTTGTAGGGGGTGGGTCACTAGGTTACAAGTGCGTTTTGATAATTTATTTAATCAGGTATACTATCCAAACTATACAAACACATGGCGATTAAAATTGACTCTAAAAATGCATTTGACTTCCTATCCTATACTAAAATATTATTTTTTTTATACTGTTTGACAATTTTCGCAGAAACACTTTGACCTCTTGTACAATTTTTATCGTTAATCTGTGTCTGGCATGGGGGTTCTTACGAACGATCACGCAAAAATTGCGAAATAGATAAGTCGGACTATAATAAAACATATTTTGTTGCTATTCGTCATTTTTTATATAGAACGAATCTTATTTTACACAAGACTTCCGCCTCTTACATTTTATCTATTTGCAAATTATACAATAAATATATTTCAGAATAAATTGTATATTTGCATATATGATTTCGGGGGGATTTAAAAATAAATTATTGAAAACGTGCTCTTAATATGATGAAATTATAATTTAATCATTTCATTGAAATTGTGTGTAATATTTCAATTATTTATTATTCACTTTTTAAATATTATTAATAACATCCTTGAATTGAGATAACTTTTAAAAACGTTTAACATATTTTCTACACATTACAAATAATTCTAAAACCGATCATCAATAATTTTGCGCAAGAAACATAAATTTTGTTATTATATCGGAGAAATTGGTGTTGTAGCTGAGGTGTATAAAAAATGGTATTTATTTTCGTATAAATAAGATAGCTAGTAAAAATAATTGAAGGCGAGACACATTTACGTAAACAGAATTAATAAAATATTAAATTAATTAAACCAGACATTAAATTGATAACGGATGATGGTTAGTAAAATTGATAAATACTTATTCAGCACGTGTTATTACCATTAATTGTTACTAAGCCGCGGAAAACACCAAAAATATTCTGATATTTTTCGAAAATAAATCCACCACATGCCGTATATTGAAATCTAATTAAATTGTTATTCAATATTAAAAATATGCTTCAACTGTCGCAGTCGAATAAGGTTTTTAGGTGGATTTGCCAATAATTAGATCTAGTACACGATTAAAAATTGTATTCATAATATAAACACAAAATTGCGACGTAGATATTTAATTCAGTAAAGGATGGTTGCAAAAATCTAATTATAGATTCAAATTTTAATTATTACTACATAATTAATCATTAAGGAATTTTAGTTATATATTTCGCAATAACTATGAAAGAAAAAACAAATTTAATCAAGGAGAAATTGCAAAACAAAATACTATTGCTTTAAATATATTAAAGTTGTGTATGCTTTCCTTGTTAAGGATCTATTTGGGAAGCTGTTTAAATATATAAAAAAATTCACAATTTAAACAATTTATTATATATTTAAATACATATTATTAATTAATCTTATATAATACCCAATACCAAAATAGCGCATAACAAAAATTATCAAAAAATCTTAAATATATATGATTTATATCTTTTAAAAATACTAAATACCCACAGAAATACTAATATAGACGGGCACTACTGCACAAATTCAAACATAATCTGTAAAAATGGTCTAAATATGTACTGTATCAAAATGTACTAAATGAATTCATGAATTTGATCATATTTCTGTGAATACAAACATTTCCGCGTTTTATCTAACGTCCAAAGAATAAAATACCGGCCAAAGTGCCTTTGAAAACAACAGTGACAGTGTCGCCATCTAAGATATTACATGCGGCCAATGTTTGCATCTCGTGGAGGATGGCGTTGTTGAACAGCAGATGAAATGCAGGCAGTGGAATACCTTTAGTGATTGCGATTTTTTCTTTGAGATCTTTTATCAACATATCTGACGATAAGCCATCTATCTGTGTGATTCCAACAGTTTCATCAACTTGTTGAACGAAAACCAATAAAGCTTCGCTCGCTAAAATTAATTAAACAATTAGGGAAATAATAAATAACTTATGAACAACTTACTGGAGTATAAACTCAAAAGTGTGAAAATTGCTACTGCGAATTTCATTTTATTAGTTTGCAATGCACAACTTGGAATAGTTTGTTGGAACTGACTACTGTACCCTGTACGCAGGGCCCTTAAGAACAAAATTCCTAACGAAAAAACACGTATTTTTATTACAAACTTATATAATAACATCTAAAATATATATCTTTATTATTGTTTCAATGCGTAAAATAAGTACTTTTGAATAATGTCTGATACAGTTTCACATAAAATTGTGTTCTATTTCTTTTAAGTACGTCAACGTATATGTTACGCACGTATGTTTTAATACACGCATAATTGTATTACGTAATTAATACTATAAAGAAGTGTGTAAGGAATGTTAAGCGTTTTCTGCCACCCTATTTGATGGAATTAGGCGTGATGATATGTATGTATGTAAGTTTTAGACGATTAAATAATAAGCTTCCGAAAAATAAATATTAAGACAAAATTATGTAAGAAAATCGTTGTAGCATATTGCAAAAACAATTTATTTGATAATATTGAACATAGCCTAGATCTACATTAATAATAAAATTATTTGTTTATAAACAAAGTGCAATGGACTCTACTGACGACATTTAAAATAATTCATCTATTTTAAAATTGACATGTATTTTAGTAAATGTCTAGTCAGTATTTTAAATCATTTATATGTTTTATAAATAAATTCATATCTTTTCAGAAAAACCCGTAAGATGTTCTGGCCAGCATCCTAATCCGAAGTTATCTGTAAACTAAAAAGAATAATACTTGATTAGGTAAGTCGTAAATATGTTCACATACAGTGAAACTTCCCTAACTCGAACTTCTATAATTCGAATTATTCTCGAAGTCGAAATTTAAGTCTATCCTTTCTAAATTGCTTTTTATATATTTTCTATAAGTTACCCTAATTCGATTTGTTTCCCTATCCCTTGAGATTCGAATTACGGAAGTTCTACTACTAAAAAACGTTATTCAATTTTAAATTATGATCCCTTATTTTTAAATCCCAATATATTGTATATAGTAATTTTTCTGAGATGCTTAGCAGAGCATTAATTGTTAACTAAGACAGCTTATGAATATAAATGCGGAAGAGCATTTTGTTGTTATCTTAAAATATATTTCGTGTTTACCAGTTGAGTTATTCAAAGATATAATGATTTTATTAATATACAAGCGCCACCTTGATCTTTTGAACCAAAAGTGTGCTGTGTACATTGTAATCGAGATTCTGATTACAAAGCATTTTTGCCAATAATTAAAGATTCGATCAACTGTTTTGAAATTTGGGACCAAAGTACAAATAACCATCTCGCGTTTCAAATATTATATCTGTCTTAGTTATCATAAACAAATTATGTACCAGGATTTAATTAGTGATGTTACATGTAACGACATGGATTTACAATGTAAAAATTAGTGTGTCTAGAATCGCACGATTTTTATTTGAGCACGTTGGTGACTCATATGAAAATTGATAAAATTCGGTTATCGTAGTTTGCATTTGCATTCCAGTATTGCACTTTTGACACTTAGCTTTTTATTTATTATAATTATTAAAACGTCTGCGTACTTCTTATGTAATCACCAAACTGTTAATTAGTTTTAATTGTGTAACTAATAAGTGTCATTACGAATTAATACTGTCTGCTTTTTATTATTATTAGTTCCGATTGCTTTCAAATATTTATATATGTACTTGATTTAGTTCGTTCAATCATAAATAAAAATTTGTTCAGTTCTGATAAATGTTAAATCTATAAATACATACAGTGATTACATGCCTAAATCCATAAAATGAGGTAGCAGAACACCCTTTACATTCCCATCTTTACAATTTTCGTCATTGAATTTTAATTGTTTATTAGAGATATTATTTAACTATATAACTAAATTAACAGTGGCGTTAAAATAATTGAGACTTATAATAAAAATAAAATCTAAAACATAATTCGAGAATAATTCTTTATTTTCTACATCACTATAAACATAATAATAATTCAAATATAAATATTTAAAAAATAATAAAATCAGTCATCATATACATATTAATTTTTAAATACACTGATGCCCGTCCCAAGGTAAAACTATGGGGGACAGGGGCTTTTACAATAACTTATAAGCACCATTAAATAAGCGATTTAGTATCTTTTTGTGACCTTTTTAAGTTTAAGTTACTCAGCAACGTCAGGTTGTGCAGTTGGTGACAGCAACATATCATCTTCCGGCAACGGAAGTCGTTTATATGAACTCTCATTAATCAAATATAAAACTAAAGCCCCAAAAATAATTAAAACAACTCCAATACAATTAATTAGCATCGCTTCCGAGCCCAGTTGACTATATTTAAATTGTCTGAAATTATAACACCTCATTAAATATCGCATTTTAATTATTTAGTCTGGTTAACTTACAATTCGAAGAAGGTTTTCTCACCTAAACCAAGGAAAGCCGCAATTAAAGCTAGAACAAACCCAGCCGTTCCAAAACTGGTGTGTACGTGCATGTATGCACTGCGCAAGTCCATTGGTAGTCCAGGGAATAGAAAGGAGACAAATCCAGCTACGAACTATTAACAAATTAGGTAATATAAATGTCGAAAATTATTTTAATTACCTGACAACTGAATAGAATGACTGTAGTTAAACCGATCCAGGAATGTAATGAGTACATGTTTGGAATTGGTGTTTCGGGTAAATTATGAGAGTCGAAAACGGCCTTAAGGCCAATTACGGATAGTATAAATACTAAACCGTGTAGAGATGCATGCCATAATTTTAAGGAACGCTTTTTTACACTTCGAGCAGATCGATAAATCAGCATAGCTAATACAAAAAAAAATTGCAATCATATTACAAGATGATTCATTTCTAATTATATTTTAATTATAAATTCCTATACTTACATTGTGCGTATAAAAACACCATTCCAATCGTCATCAAAAGCGGATGCCAGTTAAATTCGACTTTCGGATTGGAACTCCAAGCCAAACCGCCCAAATGGTTGAAAATCCATACGAGCATTAACACAATTAGTGTTAACCCTAACACTACTGTGATGCTATGAAAAAATCGAAATCTTTTCGCCAGCTGGTGGTCGTATCTAGCTTCCATCTCGACAGTTGTATTAGTTCTGAACACAAAATTATAACGAAACTAGTGCAATAAACGAATTCGTTCGAATACAGTTAGACACCTTTCACAATTCAACCAACCATGACATGCAACTAAAATAAATCTGATTTAAAACGAACATTTTAGCGTTAAATATCGTAGCATATGTTTGTTGGAACTTACCGGCGTAAAAGTTGAGAAGATTCTTCTTGCGAATCAAGATCGCTCATATCAACAGGTCGAGATCAATAAAAAACGTAACCCTAAACGTATCTACGCATTTTTTAAAACTAGACTTTAGTACAGTTTTCGTTGTTTACAGCTACAAATTATAACTGTTAATTTCTTAATAATTTTTTTTAACTCAACTTTGACATAACCTTATGGTTTTCATTAGTTATACTCAAAGGTTATACTAAATTATAATTCAAACGATTGCGTTGTTCGTAAATGTAAACAACGCAATCGTTTGAGTTGATTAGAATTATCTTTTATGTATAATTATTTTACAATATATTAGAATTGATAATAAAACGACATTGAGGTTGGGATACGTGTAGGTGAATTTAAATTTAAAATGTAAATGATTTTTCTTACCGGTTTTATTCTTGCTTAGAATGATTTGCATTATATGTGCGTTGAATGTTTATAAATAAAAAGGACAAAGGTTACTTCTAATTTTAAGTTTATTTTTATGTTTTAAAGCAATATTTTTTACAATTAAATTAAATAAATAGATATTATTGTAAATTGTTATTTATATATTTATAGAAAAAAGTTTAAATAATTTTGCTTGATACCCAATAACATTTAACAACTTTGTAACATTGCTGGGATGTATTAATAGGTTTGTTCCAACTAATGTTGGAATTTTTTTTCATAATGCGCATGCGTCGTACATTTTCAAACTAATTAGTTGGAACAAACCTAATATGACACGTTTGATATGTATAAGTTATGTTTTTTTTTGTTTGTCAAGTAATGATTTAATATGTATAGATTTCCTAAAACGAAAACAACATGGCAATGAAACGGAAATGGAAGAAGAACCTTTATGAAAACACGGATTTCCCGGATAACTACACCGACGACACATTTCTAAAAGACCTTAAAATCAACAGTCAAGTCCAGGACGTCACGTTAATGAACTGTGTAACAGGTGCATCAGTCCTAGTCCAGGAACTTTGTTCAGTAATCCTATTTGTGTTGGTTTTTGTATATTTATTAAATAGTTGGACAGACCCAAGCATTGTTTTCGCTTGCACTAGTGCTATAACACTATTCGGTTTTTTGTATTATCGTTTTTCGCATGGAACTAAATTGAAAATAGTCCGTCAAGACATTCGGACGTTATTGATTTTCTTGGTTTTCGGGCAAATATTCTCACCAGTTTTGCATACTTTAACTGATACAGTTAGTACGGATACTATTTATACTATGACTGCCCTGATGATGTTTACTCATTTAGTGTTTTTCGATTACGGCCTGACGGCGGCCATTGTTTCGAATTCGATATCACTTAGTGCGGCTATGTTCGGTTCAATTTGTTTAGCTTCGCGATTAGCTTCACCGTATCACGCGTTTGTCTTAATGACCGTTGCGATTGAAGTTTTTGTATTGTTTCCGATATTAAGGCAAAAGTTAAATAACAATTTAATTCCTGCCTTTATTTTGACTTTATTAACTTTATATATTTTGTACACTGTTTCTTTAATTATGACTATTTTTCTTACTGGTCTACTGTTGTTTATAAATTTTGTTTGCCCGTTAACGTTTTTACGATGGCAAAAACATAAAAATAACATCAATGGTCCATGGGATGAAGCAATTGTTGAAGATGTTGATAATATTAAACAAATTGTTAGTTTTTAAGTTATTATTAAATAATATAAAAGATTTTAAAAATGCGAAGAAAAGAAAAAATGTTTGGAAGATAAATAAATTCATTTGCATGTTTTTTAATACGAATTAAGTTTATTTTTTATTAAATATTGTTTTGTGATATTATTCTATTTGGTCATATTTTAAATAAATATATCGATACAAAATATTTATTTTTACATTTATATATACAAAAAATTCCTAGACCTTATTCAATTAGAAAAGGAGATTATGGGTTTGGAAACATTTGTTGAAACACGTCTTCCTGTATGTATATTTGCATGCATATTAAAATGTTCATCATCCTCAGCAATTTCAACGTAATCATCACTAATATTTTTTTCTTGGCAAATATTATGGAGAACACAGGCGGCTATGACGCAATCTCTCTTAAATTCTTCCTCCGAATACATTAGAAGCACCTTTTCCACATAATCAACAATACATGCTCTTTTACATCTTAGTTCCATGTCTGAATCCGAATTACTGGAACTGCTCGATCTTCTAGCATAATAGCCTACAAATAAAATATAATTTGATTAAAGCTGCTAAATAGACATAATTTAAATTACTTACTAAGATCATTTTTTCTGCTTCAATATCATCCATATTAAAGAATATACTATATAAATAGCTTTCGATTTGAATGATTTGTAAATTCAGAAAGTGACAGATTGAGATTCGAGATATGACCACCAAACGCGCTTGCAGCAGCTGATCACAAGTTGTTTTTTTGAGGACTAAAATTGAATCATGATCCAAAGTGATCATGATCATTCAAAATTATCATGATCAAGTGATCATGATTCAGTGAATCATGATCAGAAACAGAAGAAACACGCCTATAGTTCATCGTCGGCTTACAGTGAAATTTTAAGAACACAGGACCGTAATAAATTAATGCCTTACAATTGTAAACATGAAAAATTTCGATCTCGAGATTTTAACGGAAATATACGTTTTGATCTTCCCTGAATCAATTCCGACTATTTTTGGAATGACGTCTTTCTATGTCTGTGTGTGTGTATGTGAGCGCATTACAGCCTAAACGGCTAAAGGTAAAATTATGAAACTTCAAACTTAAGATTTGTATACGGCTGGCAAGAAAATCTCCTTTTTTTTGAAAACTATCTTCAAACCGGAAGTGCATGTTTACTCTAGTCATTTTTTGCGGTTTCTGTAATTACTCAAAAATTGTTGCACTTACAGGAACTTTGTTTAAATAAATATTATAGATATTAGCACTCTAAACAACCTTTATTGGAAACCTTTTTTCTAATAAGGTACCGGAATCAAGAAAATGGCTATTGAAATTGGTTCTTATTATAATTATTTTCACATAAATCGTATCAACTGTGCCTGTCAATTGTTTAACAGAAAAACTTAAATATTTGTAGGTTGACATTTAATATTTATTCTAAGAAACATATTTAGTGAAAAAGGGTTCCAAAGGTTAGAAAATATTATTAATTAGAAAAATAATAAAAATTGTGATATGATCTAACCCAAAAGCGTTTAAGAAAGTTCGGTGCATGAGACTGAGAAATGAGACGATAATTTCGTTGCCGAATATAATTCTTTTTGTTATAAACTTCTTGTATTTATACTACTTAATTTTAAATAAATATATCTTAAATAAATATGTATTTTTGCTTTTTTTAAAAATTCATTTTTTGTTTGTAAACAGGTTCAAATTGTGTGAAAAATTAATGAAAATGTTGTGGTTATATAAAACTTAAAATTTTGAATTAATTTTACTAAATTTTTGGCCGAAAAACTTCAAAATAATGTTAAATTTTAATTAAAATTTTGAGGTACTATATAACCTAAATAATTAATAAAATAATCATTTTTTTTTTGGCAAAAATTTCAAAATTAATTCCGATAGGTGTGAAAATGTAATTAAAATTTTTAGATTATATATAACCTAAAAATTTCAACTAAATTTGGATTTTTGTGACAAGTTTTTCAAAAAAAATCTGATTTATAAAATGTCAAGGAATTTTAAGGTAAAGTTTACATATTTATTTAAAGTATTTTTATTTTAAACTAATTGTAAGTTATAAATAATACAAAAATCATCACTTTAGTAACAATTTTCTATACATTTCATTTTAATACATAATTTTCACAAAACATTAATAATATTTGATTATATATTAAGGGGGATGAATATCGAAAGAAGCGATTGGTACTCTGAAAACAATAAGAATTAATTAATTTTATAATTTTTTACGTCTTTTATGCAGTTTTCGCGCACATACATTATATATTTCCGCGGTGATATTCATGAATTAAATATCAAAACCAAAGAATAAAATAATTATAAAGAATCTTTTAAAAAAAACCATTTAAGATAAATAACTTTTAAGCGTTCCTGTATTATTAGAACATTCAAACAATATAAAAACACTAGATGAATCATTAATTTTACCTTGAAACATTATATCGCACGTATATTAATACGCAGATTTGAATCTAGTTTTTGCTTGACCAGTCAACATTATTCTTCGACCAAAAAAAAAAAGTGGCCTCTGAGACAAAAACAATCGTTCAATACGTCCACAACGTATTTAAATCAAGTGCCATAATACTACATAGATTAAGTTTATAAAAATAACTAAAGTTTAATAAGCAAATCAAGAGATTTTAATAAAATGTTACGCAAATCAAGCACATTTTACGCAGAATGTCCAAATTTAGCGGAATATTTAAAACAATACAACTTGACAGAATTTATAAATTGTTCGGACGACTCAGATTTTCAAGATACAACTTATGAAACACATATAGCTCATGGTAAGTTATTAAAGCGTACAAATAAAGAATAAACAATTTCGATTTTCAACAGAAAACTGTCGGAAACAAGCCAAGGCAAACAGGGCGAAGAAAAAACTAGAATTTAATGAATTCCGAAAACGCGCCGCTTTGAGTTATTACCTAAAACACAGAATGAATCCCACATCAATTTTCAATCAACCCGGTATCACGTTCGAACACTATAATCAGCAGTTAATCAGTATGATTTTTAATCCGGCCGTGCTAAAAATGCAATATATTTGTGCACATAGAGATTACCATGTTAAATTGAGATATAGGCGCAAATATTGGGTTCTAAAACGAAATCATACCCCGAATAGAACTCAAATTTATCAGTTATTTGATGACGTACTAGTGGTGGACGATAATTTAATCGAAATGTTGTTTGAAATATACAAAACTTTACTCAAAAGTATTTCAGAGTTAAATAATTTTAGGAAAACGAAATATAAGGTACTAATTTTAAATAAATAATATTTAATTACGGATAAAATTGTAATATTGCGTATTTTATAGAAATTTATAATGAATCCTGATATTGAGCTATACAGTGATGAAGAAGTATTATTTTTAACAGAAGAAGAAGTAAAAAAAAGAAGAGATAAAGTTAAACGCATCTGGAATCGTATGTTAGATCCCAACTACAAAGAATAAGTCTCGATTTGTTAATATTACATTTATCAATTTAAGTTCATTTATATTTTTATTATATTTTGTTTATTTATATTATTTAAATAAATTATTTTCTATATATAGCTTATAAATAATTAATTACCTCAAATCACATAAAACTTCCATTATACATATATTTGAATAATTTATCAAATAATATGCATTTTATTTAAACGAATTATCAAATTAAACAGTCGAAATTATTTATATTTGTAAAAGTTTTCTAGTTTAAAAGCAATATATACCTAAATATTTAATTAATTCTAAAAGGATGTCAGTCTACTTATTGTGGAATATTTAAAAAAAATACTCACAAACATTAAAGAAATAAACATGTCTATTTGTTTATGCGAAGCACTAAAATATATTTTAAGATGCTCAAAATACTTGGGTTTATTACCAATCACTACAAAAAGACCTACAGAAAATCATTTACTTACAGGCTGCCAATTTAGGGTATCGAAATTATGGGTTTTTATATCCGTGGCCATACAAATTATTATTTTACCTCACTTGGGTCTATTATGCTCGAAATTAACAGCTACACCCAAAAGTAATGGACTATTTCTTTGGTAAGAGTACATAAAATATTTATTTGTTAACATATATAAAAATAATGAATTTTAAGGTATGCAATGTGTATCCAGAATTTATTCCTAGACCTAGAAATGCTGATACATCTTTCCTTTGGCGTCCTGTACGCTGGAAAGACAGCTAGACTTTTGGATAACTTATCCAGATTACCAAGTACAACAAATGAAATGAAAGACATAATCAGAAAATTGAGGATAGTTTTATGTATTTTACTAAGTACGTTTCTAGCGGCGTGCTTGAGTCAAGTTCAATTTGTTTTGGAAAATACTGAAAGTGATGTTGAAGATTGGGTTTTGAGCTCAAATGGTACCCAAATTTATAGTTATTTTTACTTTCTTATACGCAGTATAAGTAAGTATTCTAATCATGAAAACTTTCGATCTCGATATTTTAACGGAAATATACGTTTTGACCTTCCCTGAATCGATTCCGACTATTTATGGAATGACGTCTATCTCTGTGTGTGTGTGTGTGTGTGTGTGTGTGTGTGTATGCTCTCTACAGCCTAAACGGTTGAAGCTCAAATTATGAAACTTTAAACTTAAGATTTGCATATGCCTCAGGTGTGCACCTCTTATTTTTGAAAAACATATTCAATGCGGAAGTGCCTGTTTCCTCTAGTAATTTTTTGCAGTTTCTGCAATTACTCAAAAATGGTTACAGTTACAGAAAAATTGCATGAACGAAAATTAAAGGCATTTATATTTAGCACAACTTTTGTTTGCATTATCTTTCCAAAAAGAGTACTGGTTTCAAAATAAAATTCTGCTTATTATTATTTTTTAATTATTATTTTTAATACTATTTATTCTAAGAAATATATTTGGTGTGAAAGCAATTTAAAGGTTAGAACAAATATTATAAATTAGAAAAATAATGAAACTACGATGTGGTTTACCCCAAATGCGTATAAGAAAGTTCGGTGCATGACACTGCAGATGTTTTTTTTAAGATTTCAAATCAGATTATCTGTATTTTAACAGGGAGCAAAGTCTTAATGGTAATACAGGCATTTGCGCCTTTGGTGGCACAAACCGAATGTGTAATTGTGTATATGGTAAGTAAAATAATTGCAATTAAATTTAATAATATCGCAAAGTCTACTGAAAATACTTTGGAAATGTTTTCTGAATTTTATAAACCAAAACTATCAAATATTATTACTGTTAAACCTTATGATAATCAAACGAATAATTTACAAAAGGTAATTTATTCCTTAAAACATAATCTACTCTATCTGATAAATAAAACTTCTAGGCAGGAATCGCAATATTGGAACAAATTAATAATAATTATAAGCAACTCAACAGTTATTTAGACCAAATGAATTCTTATTTAGGTTTCCGAATGTTGATAGCGTTAACAATAAATTTAATAACGTTAATTATTTTTTTATTTCGTTGTTTGAAACATATTGACAGCAATTCTGGTTTAAGTCAAGCTTATAATTATTTAAACTTAATCGCTACATGTGTTAAATTGTTGTGCTACATGTGGACAGGTCATAATATACGGAATTCTGTAAGTTTACACTACGTCCATAAAGTAGTGATTATTTTGATATTTCTAATTAAATTTTAGACTGAAGCACCAGTGCACGCTCTACAGAAAGCTAAAATAATCCATTTACCTATGAATCTACAATATCAAGTTCGTAAATGCATTTGTCTTTAATTTAATAATTAGTTTCTGTATATTTATATAGTTACAAACATTATTATTACAATGGGTAACTGCGGAACCGACTTATTTGTCTGCACTTAATGTGATGAATATAGGACCGTGGATGCTAGCTGGGGTAATTAATGCGTCATTAATCGATTTATATCATCCATAAATCATTAAAATTTAATTTTCAGATTGTAAGTAATGTTATTACTTATTTACTAGTATTTTTACAAAATACTTAATTTTGGAAGTTATATGTTTATAAATATATTAGAATTAATTTTAAGGAAATTTAATATGCTTAATCTAAAAATGTTTTCACAATAAATTGTCTACCGCAATAAAATTTTTTAAAATTTAATTTACTGTAATGTACATTAAACTGATTAAAATTCAACTAATAGAATTAATGTTGCACGTATTTCAATTCATTTAAAAACTATGCCTGAAAACTACCCGTGTTTGTGTGAAGCCACCAATTACGTCTTAAGATGGTGTCGATTGGTTGGTATTTTACCGTTAGTACCAGTGTGTAAACGAAATCATTTCGCGACTGGTTGTTCTTTTAATATATCGATATTCTGGTTATGTTGGTCAATAATTATTCAAGTTTTGCACGTTATTTATGTAATATGTACGACTATAGTTCAATTGTACCGTGGACCGGAAAATAACATCGCTAATTTTGACTGGTATGTTTAAAAAAATGCTTCACCAGTTAATAGTTGAGAAAATATATATTCGTAGGTATTTAATGACGATTGGGTATTTAATAATGCACGCAGATATATCGGTAATATTATTATTAGGTGTTATATTTAGTAATAGAATCGGTAAGTAATACCTCCATTGTTTTGAGGAACACATAAGTAATTATATATACATTCAATAGGTAAAACTTTAGAACGGATATCGAAAATATATAGTACTATAGGAGAAATGGCAAAAATTAAACAACAACTAAAAAAAGCGTTTTTACTTTTGATGTTATTGTATTTGATTTTATTGACGTCATTTTTATATACAGCTTGGAGTCGAATGAATCAAAATCACAACAAAGATTTGAGTACAATTTTGGGTAAGTTCAAATAAATTTATTTATATATATTTTTGTTTACCTTTTTTTTTTTGGTAGACTCCCCAATTGGTATAATCATCCGGGGGATCAGTGGTTTCTTCTCCCAGATCCAATGCGCGATTGTAGTAACGTTATGTTTGTTAATATCTTCTAAGTATCAATGCGTCGCAGACACAATTGATGTCACCATGAATCAAATCTCAGTCTTTCCTATTGAACAAAATACGAAAATTATTAAAGTGAAAAGAGTTACGAAAACTGATAATGTTTTGGTATAGGAGCATTAATAAATTACATTTGGGTGTTACAAAACTCATTGTTTATATTTGTTAAAATCATTTTTCTAGTCCATAACAACTCAACTGGAACAGATAAGTGAGCAATACCAGGAGACTAACCACTGCTTAACCGAAATTAATCACTGTATTGGTTTCCAACTTCTGATTACACTGTCCGCGAATTTATTTGTTATAGTGTATTATTTATATCGATTTACAACCGATTCGAAATCTAGTGCTATGAAGAATGATCGACGAAAGCAACATTGTGTTATTTCTTTAATTTGTTTATTTATGAAATTATTATTATATATGGCAATGGGACAAAACATCAAAACCCAAGTACGTTCAAATAATAGAAACATTTACATAAAGTAATTTATTAATTTTCAGTCACGCAAACCATCAAATGCAATGCAAAAAATCAAATTACTAAGATTGCCTAAATATATTCAAGAACAGGTATATATTATAAATGTAAAGCAACAAAAATCATCCATATTTTATTTGTAGATACAAAGCCTAATATCACAATGGCAATCTATAGAATTCGGGCAACTATCAGCGTTTAACGTAATCAATGTAGGACCTTGGCTATTAGCACCGGTAAAAATAATGAAAAATAATCATTTTGATAGCTTAATCAAATCAGTATTAAAATTCCTTTTTACTTGAGGGTGGTACTCGATTTTTATCCTAATACTAATACTTAAATAAAATAATCGTGCGACGGCTCAAATTAAATGGAATTTTCTTGTGTGATGACTCAAACTATTAAATTGAAGCTTCAATATAACTTAAATTATCTTTAATATATTTGAAATGATTTCAGATTGCTGGCAATGTTATAACTTACCTTTTAGTTGCAATACAGTTTGACAGGGAAGAGTATTTAACATCAGATACAACCGACAATAATATATGAGCTGTTATTTAAAAAGTTCGCCTTAGCATAAACTCAAAGCTCAATTCGAGTTTTTATCTTTTAAAGCATCGAGTTGTGCTCAAGTATAGTTGGATTCACGAAACTTGAACATTTTTTTGGCATGAATCACCCACTTCGTTTATACAACACTTTTAAACGGAGTAGATTTAAATAAAATCAAGGAATATAATAACAGTTCAATTCTGTTTTACTCTTCTTCAAATAACGCCAAACTACTCAAAATCATGCTTTTAGCCCGTTTTAACAATGTGAAACAATAATGTGACATGAAAACAATAATATACGTACGGCGTCTGCGTTAAGTAAAGATGTACGTCAATAAGCTTTAAACGACACTATCGCACATATTATAAAAGACATCTACATCATTTTTATGTCGTTACTTATATCTGACTAAGTAATGTAAAGGATGTTCAAGTTCCGTGAATCTTACTATACATTCTCATTTACTTAACGTCTAATTCGTCGTAAATTGTGTTTTCACGGAACATTTTATCGAGGCATTCGTATTGACACGGCACTGTGATCTGTTTTAAAATGTATTTAATATAATTGCACAAAAATAAAGAAATGGTTGAAAATTTTCAATATACTTAGATTTATTGCAGCTTTTCCATTAGTTTGTAATGCTTCTTGTAGATGTACGATAGACCTGTTAATAAATGTACTTCAACTCGAAGAAAGAATCAAATATTTTTATGAAAAAAACGCACCAAACAATAAGAAACAAAATCGCACCACACTAAAGAAAAACATCCCTCCAAGTTTTGTGTTCGATGTCACTCTCTTCACTTACTTCCATTATTATTTCAGCAATATTTGCAAATACCTTTAATTCAAATAAATGATATGTCGTATAATTATACTTAAATTTAAAAATAAATGACCTGAAATGAAATAAAAATCATAGATGGTTTCTTGCATTTATCAGCTAAAATGTGTTTAATAAAATTCCAACTAGTGCCGAAGAATAATTGTTATAAATAATACAGAACCTTTCAATCTACATACATGCATACATATCATCACGCCATCAAATGGGGTGGCAGAAAACCTTAACATTCTTCATATCTTAACATATTTTCACATCTTTATAATCTTACGCCATTCAACTATATTCATACACACTTCTTTCGCTTTATTCAAACTCATTAAATTATTTCACAATACTATCCGAAGCTTAAAAAGTAAAATCAAAACCAATAAACTTATCCTGTCCAAAGCAGATAAAGGAAATACTATTACAATCCTTAATGAATCAGATTATATTTCCAAAATTCATAATTTTATCTCAGAGAGTAATATAGCTATTTTATCAAAAGATCCCACACTTAAATATCAAGTTGATCTAAAAACCACCATTAAAAAATGTACTAATTTAATTTCCTGTCAATTTAAATTCGTTGAGATGAACCCCAAATCCCCCATTTTATACGGTTTACCCAAACTTCATAAAAATTCCATCCCAATCAGACCGGTTGTTTCTTATGTCAAAGCCCCTACTTATAAACTTTGCAAATTTTTAAACCAAATTATTCCAGATATTCTAGATTTTAAACCTAAATACGGCATTAAAAATTCATTAGACGTAGTCAATAAACTCAAAACGATTAAAATCCCGACAAATGCTAAACTTGTATCGTTTGACGTAAAAAGCCTCTTTACCTCAATACCGATCATCGATCTTAAAAATATCATTAATACTAGTTTAACTAACAACAACACCAATCCTAGAGTACAGGACGAAATTACTAAACTCTTAAACTTATGTCTGAATCAAAACTATTTTCAATTTCAAGATAAATACTTCATTCAAAATGAGGGCTTACCCATGGGTTCCCCATTAAGTCCGCTTTTAGCTGAAATATTCATGGATAATTTTGAACAAAAATTACTTAGCTCAAACTTCAATTTAATACATAACATCGTATGTTGGTATCGGTATGTTGATGATGTTTTGTGTCTCTTTACAGGCTCAGACAGACAATTAGATCAATTTTTAAATCACTTAAATTCTTTGAACGCGTCTATTCAATTCACTATCGAAAAAGAATCTAATCAAAGTATAAATTTCCTTGATCTAACTATTTTACGGAAGAATAACTCCTTCGACTTTAGTATTTTCAGAAAACCCACTTACACTGAAACAGTTATTCCTATAGCTTCCGAACACCCCCATAACATTAAAATGGCTTCATTTAATGCATACATTCATAGATTAATTAATATACCCATGACAAAAGAAAATTTCATTAAAGAATTGAACACCATACATACAATAGCTAAAAACAACGGTTATGACAAAAAAAATTATTTCTCAATTACTTAATAAGAAAAATAGTTCTAATATTATTAAACAACTTTATGCTGGTCACAGCTACGAGAACAAAGATACTATCTACAAAAAATTTAATTATTTAGGACCAAATAGCTTCAAAGTCACCAACATCCTTAAAACCCATAACATAACCCCTGCTTTATATACCCACAATTATTTGAAACAGAGTCTAGTAAATAATAAAATCATATCGCGTGATAAATTAACTTCCTCTGGAATATGTAAGAGGGTGACTGGGGTGGTCACTTGTCCTCTTATATACTCGGGTTCTTGCCAAATAGACGTTTAGGGTAAGGATGAGAAAGGGGTGGTCACTAGACTACCACGGTGTCGATATAACGTAGTTGGTTATTATTAAGAGACCATCATACAATGCGGTGGAACAACTGCCTGTCGTTGTCCACATAGAGTTCTTATATAGTCGGTCAAACTGCTGACATAACAATATGCGATATATTGTTATTTATACATTGCGGTAGGTTGACCCAGTAACTTCACGGAAGGTGATGTTACTATGCTGTCTCAGCATACTAGCATTTGCAATGCTTACATTCCTCCCCCTTTTAAAAATTTGCTACCTTTGGGAGCACAATTTACTGACTATTTCGCGATACAATTTTGCTGGACTATATATGAATTCCTTACAACATTTTATTCTCCTTAATTTACTTATTCTAATCCACCCGATACTGGAGTGGGCACTTGATGTAAATTGTTCCATTTATTTTTCTCTATTGATTAGCGGGTGACCATATCCAGGGCTGTTCTGTGACCAGCCCTCTACTTCGGGTATGGATTCTAGGGGGAGACAAGTGTTGAGGAGCGAGTGTATGGTTTTCTTCTGCTTCAATCTGCCTGTGAATTGCTTCTAATTCTACCGTGGTTGGTACTTTTCTTTTCTGGATCTGAGTTGAGCTCTCCATTCCTATTTCCTCTTCCTGAACCTCTTCGATAACTGCTTTAAATGGTTTGAGCCTGTTCACATGCACTACCATATTCCTTTTCCCAGTTTCCTCAACAATTCTGTAATTCACTGCACTCAGTTTTTCTTTTATTCGGTACGGCCCTGTTCACGGTTTTACTAATTTTTTTGATGTCCCTGCTAGTTGTATTTTTGTCGGATCGTGAAAATAAACTTTGTCTCCTATTTCAAAATTTGTTTGCTCGGCTTTTTTATTAAATTGCTTGTTTCGCTGTTCCGTTCTTTCTTTCAACTTTGATTTTACTCGTTCAAACGCAATTTGCATTCTTTCTCTTAATTCGGCCACATAGTTGTCATCATAATCGTATCTTAGCGTTCTTGGTCGTGATATGTCATCGTAGGGCATCTCCATATCTCTGCCATGCATAATAAAGAATGGTGTCTCTCCTGTCGACTTGTGTACCGCTGATCTATATGCCATGAGAACATATGGTAACCATTCATCCCAATCAGTTTGATCTCGGCTTATGAAATGGGACAACATATCTTTAAACACTCTATGACTTCTCTCGATCACTCCATTTGTTTGAGGGCGGTATGCTGTTGTTTGCAGTTTCTCAATGTTAAATAATTTGCACACTTCTTTCATCGTATTCGAGATAAAATTTTTCCCTTGATCCGTTAAAAGTTGCCTTGGAGCTCCGTGTCTGGCAATAATCTCTTGCGCAAATATCCTTGCTATCGTTTCTGCTGTTTGGTCTGGGATCGCAAATGCTTCTGGATACTTGGAAAAATGGTCTTGGAAAGTCAATATGTATTTGTTCCCTTTTCTGGATGTGACTAATGGGCCTACAATATCCATTGACGTCCTTTGAAATGGCGCAGTTATTTCTTGGAACACTTGCAGTGGAGCTGGTTTTAGGTTTGACGGTGTCTTCCTCTCATTGCATGAATGACATTTATCACAATATTCTTTTATCTCCGTGTTCATATTCTTCCACCAAAATTTGTCTTTAATTCTTTTTAGTGTTTTCTCGTGTGCCTGATGGCCTGCATACGGTAGATTGTGATAGTCATGTATCACTTGGAACGACATCTCTTTGGGTATGACTAACTTGTGATTTCTCTCTTCTCCTGTTTTTTCTTTAAATTTTAATCCTTCTTCGTCTTGGAAGAAACCTTCTTTTGATGTGAGTTTCCTGATCTCTTCGTCATTCCTTGCAGCTTCTTAATTTTATCTCTGTCCCAGATCGGTAAATATATATTATCTGTGTTTGACACTGAATTAATTGGTATTCGTGACAGCACATCTGCATTTATATGTTTCTTTCCAGGCTTGTGCAATACTTCGTATTCGAATTCACTCAGAAGTAGAGACCATCTCATCAGACGAGAGTTCGGATCTTTTAGTGACATTAACCATTTCAGTGGTTTATGATCGGTTATGATGGTAAATTTTCGTCCGTACAGATAGCAGCGATAGTGTTTCACACCCCAAATTATAGCTCGACACTCTCTTTCTGATGTGTCGTAGTTTGTTTCCGCCTTGTTCAATTGCCTGCTTGCAAATGCAATTGGTCTTTCATATCCGTTCTGCTTCTGACTGAGAATTGCACTAGCTGCTAATCCACTTGCGTCTGTTAATAAGATGAATTCTTTATTAAAGTCTGGGTGCGCTAATAACGATTCTGTGTATAATGCTTCTCGTAATATTTCAAGCGCTTCCTGGCAATCTTTGGTCCATGTAAATTCTTCATCCTTCTTTGTTAATTGAGTTAATGGGACTGCAGTTTTCGCAAATCTTGTTATGAATCTCCGGTAGAAGCCTACTAGTCCTAGGAATGCCCTTATTTCCTTCACAGATTTTGGTATTGGATAGTTTCTGATTGTAGAAATTTTTTCTGGTTCCGGCTTAATTCCGTGTTGACTTATCACATGTCCTAGGTACTTCGTTTCACTTTTTAGGAATTTACATTTATTCGGTTGTAATTTTAGATTTGCTTTTCGCAGACGGTCGAACACTTTAGTCAATCTAGCAATGTGATCTACTATGCCTTCTCCGTTAAATATAATCACATCATCCAGGTACACTAAACATCTTTCTCCGGTTAATCCTGCCAGTACACAATTCATTAATCTTTGGAATGTGCTTGGTGCGTTTGCTAGTCCAAACGCCATTTTCGTAAACTGGTAGTGTTGACCTCCCGTGGTGAATGCCATTTTTTCCTTGTCGTTTTCTTCTAATTCTACTTGCCAGTAACCTGACGCTAAGTCCAGCGTCGTAAATAAATTCGCGTTTCCCAGTTGGTCGAGCGTTTCCTGCATGTTTGCTACTGGGAAGTGATCTTTCTTTGATACTTCATTCAGGCCTCTGAAGTCTATACAAACCCTTATCTTGTTTTCTCCCTTACTACTGGTGAAGACCACGGGGAATCCAATGGCTCGATTACCCCTTCCTCTAACATTTTTGCTAACTCCTTTTGCAATAGTTCTTTTTGACTGAATGGGACCCTATATGCAGTTTTCGCTATTGGTGGTACTTCTTCTGTTATTATTTTATGTTTTGCTTTATGCTTACACCCCAGTTTTGCACCTTTTAGTAGAAAAATATCCTTGTACTCCTCTAGTATGCTTATCATTTGCTTTTTAGTATTTTCGTCTAGATGTTCTAAATCAAAATGGTCTTCCAGTTTGTGTGGTTCGCTTTTCCGCATGCTATCCCATTGTATTCCAATGTTATTATCTTCTTCATCCTTCGTCGGTTTAGCCCAATTACAATTACATATATTGTGTATTATATCAAATTGGTTCCTTGTATCCTCTGGCAATTCTCGTCTTGCCGTATTTCTATTTTCCTGTCGTGCAATCTTCATTATACGTTCTTTGATACGTTGCAGCTCCATTCTTTTAACTTGTACTTCATCCTGTTTTCTTGAAACTCTTGCCTGACTGTATTCGTTGATTATTTCGATTAAATTAGCTAAACATTCTACTTCCTTAGTCTCCATTTCTCTTAGCCTCTTGTCTACGAATTCTGTTATATTTTGCTTATTTTCTGTCTTACTCTCGAATATTTCTGTCCTTCCAATTACAGTTCTTTTCGGGATTGTCACAGTGGTGTTTGTTATGTTTATTAATCGAATAGGTATCACCTTCTCGCTCTTGGTTAATACCCTGGCTGTCATTAGGCCGTATATGTTTGTTTCTTCTGGTTCGATTAATAATTCTTTACCTGGCTTGCAAAATTTTTGGGTAGCGTGGCATACATATTCACTTCTTGGCGGAATTTTTATTTCTTCTTTTACCCTGACCTTATTTTCTGCTGATACTGTTAATTCCTTGTACATTTCTTGACCTGCATCAACGTTGTTTCTATATTCTGTCTGCGTTGATATTTCTTTTGTGACCTTGCTGATATTACGTTTCGCATCCGTGTTTATGTTCGCTATGCTGTGCTCACCAAAAATGTTTATGAACGTATTTTCAAGCGTGATGTAATTTGTTTGGTAATTTATTTTTGCTTTATATTGTTTCAAAAAGTCTCGACCTTGTAGTCCGTCTGCTTCCAATGCCAGCTCGTTAGGACAAATTACGCAGTCAAATGAAAAATTGCTATTGTTTCTTTTAAAATGTACCCACGTTGTTCCATTGTACGTTAACTCTTCCCCCGATATTGAAGTTAATGTGCCTATACGTTGTCTTTTTACTCGATGTTTTTCCACGTACGCTTCTTTTACTAGTGAGATGGCTGATCCAGTATCAATCAACATCTTCAATGGTCTGTTATTAACTTCTAGTATCACGAGATTTGCTATTTCGTTTGATCGTATTCCGTTTATATTTGGTACTGTAATTCTTCTCGCGTCTGTGAATCTGTTGACTTCTCGCGTTGGTATCCGGACGAAAGGCTTTAGGTGTTTTAAATTACGTCTGTTTCCTTTACTCCTGTAATATGCATTACTTTGCTTTCTGCCTGTATTCAAAAACCTTGCGCGACATCCTACTGCTAGGTGTCCTGGTTTACCGCAGCGAAAACAGTTCTGATTATACCTACAACTTTTCTGTATATGGCCCCTCCTTTTGCATTTAAAACATTGTATTTCTCTTCTGCCCTAATTTCGGTATCTTGATGTTTGTATATTCGTGGTTGGAGATTTGGTTCTTCTGACGGCATTGATTTCTATGGACTCCGTCGCATCTGCCATTTGTGTTCGCTCCTCTCTTTCTGCAATTTCCACGACACCTTCGAATGTCAAACTTGCCGTTACTTCCATTATGGTTCTGGTGTATATTCTGATGTGTGGGAGCAATCCTGATTTAAATTGTGTCAATACTAAATTTGAAGATACTATTTCTGGTGCATTGCTGTTTGGTTCCATTATTTGAGACTTCAAGTCCTTTCTCAGCTCTTCCTTGTACTTCCGTAACTTGTCAGCAAATTCTCGTACTGTTTCGTCTCCCGCCTGTCTACATTGTACTATTAGCCGGTAGATTTGACCTGGTAATCTTGGTGGTTCAAATCTCATTAATACTGCTTTTTTTATATCTTTATATCTTACGTTCTCTTTTTGTAGGTCTGGCCGTTGAGATACGAAATCATACGCTTCTCCTCCTATGCGTAATAGCAATATTGCTACGGTTTGCTGTTCTGACCAACCTTCTAACTTTGCTCGAAATTCAAGTTTTTCGAAATATTGGCTCGTATCTTTCCCTGTGAGTTGCTCCACTGTGTTAGCTACATTGCCGTATGTCATTCTTGGACCTCCTAGTGTTACCGTACTCTCTCCAGTGTCTCCCATTCTGTTTGTTGTTTCTTACCCAGTCACGATCAGCCCAGATAACTGGCTGATCTTTATTCGGCAGAAAAATCCGTAAACCGCTGCCACCAATGTAAGAGGGTGACTGGGGTGGTCACTTGTCCTCTTATATACCCGGGTTCTTGCCAAATAGACGTTTAGTGTAAGGATGAGAAAGGGGTGGTCACTAGACTACCACGGTGTCGATATAACGTAGTTGGTTATTATTAAGAGTCCATCATACAATGCGGTGGAACAACTGCCTGTCGTTGTCCACATAGAGTTCTTATATAGTCGGTCAAACTGCTGACATAACAATATGCGATATATTGTTATTTATACATTGCGGTAGGTTGACACAGTAACTTCACGGAAGGTGATGTTACTATGCGTCTCAGCATACTAGCATTTGCAATGTACAAATGTACAGATTGTGACTTCATATACATAGGACAGACAGATTTAAAGAACACTTACGATCTTGGAAATTAAATAAAACAGATTCCAATTTAGCAAACCACCTAATACAATTCAATCATACTTGCAGTATTGATAATTTAGAATCTATTCACATCGTCGACAAAGGCAATAAAATGAACTTCCTAGAAGCCTTTGAAATTCAAAATGCTATTCGTAACAAAACTCCCTTAATGAACGATCAAATTGACATTTTTAATTCTGTTATCCTAAACACCAACTGCAAAGGTTTCCTTAACCCCCCCCCCCCCTTACCCGGATCATTATCCGCCTCGGCATTGCATTACTATTGAGATTCCCGGAAAATGTACCTGTACGCCCATTAGGCTATGTAATTAACTCTGTACCCCCACCATATTATTTAGTATATATATGACTTCAATTGTATTTTCTTATCATACCTGATGATGGCCTAATAGCCGAAACTAGTTGTATCAATAAATTGTTTTGTGAAATATCACCGAGTGTTTTTCTGTCAATTTTATTTGATTAAAATATTTTCATTAAATTATTCATACATGCCCTTGTATACCTCTTGCTACAACTTGTCTTTCACGCAGCTCATTATCGATCATGTTTATCCATTTACTCCTAGACGGCCTAGTATTCTCACACCATTCATCTCTTCCACATAAATTTTTTTTTGTTAATCTTTCATTCGACAATTTTTCAATATGGCCATACCATCTCATTTTTTTATCTCATTTGACTCACACCTATTCTGCGTACGACATATTTTACGACATCGCATCGCACCCACGTATTTCGCTTTCTGTCTCCTCGATACACCACAAATACCTTTCGTAATTTTCATTTCCACAGACACACTTTTTACTTTCTTATGCGCAGTATAAGTAACTATTTTAATCATGAAAAATGTCGATCTCGAGATTTTAACGGAAATATACGTTTTGACCTTCCCTGAATCGATTCCGACTATTTTTGAAATGACGTCTGTCTGTGTATGTGTATGTTCTCTACAGCCTAAACGGTGGAAGCTAAAATTATGAAACTTTAAACTTAAGATTTGCATATGCCTGGGGTGTGCACCTCCAATTTTTGAAAAATATATTCAAAGCGGAAGTGCCTGTTTACTCTAGTCATGTTTTGCAGTTTCTGCAATTACTGCAAAATGGCTACAGTTACAGAAAAATTGTATCTATAAAAATTAACGGTATTTATATTTCGCCCAACTTTTGTGAATTTTTTTCCAAAGAGAGTACTGGTTTCAAAATAATGACTATTTAAATTTCTTATTATTATCTACTATATTTATAAATAAATAGTATCATCTGCTTAACAAAATAGACTTACATAATTTGAAGTTTGACATTTTATATTTATTCTATGAAATATATTTAGTGTAAAAGCGATCTAAAGGTTAGAACAAATATTATAAATTAGAAAAATAATGAAACTACGATGTGGTCTAACCCAAATGCGTATAAGGAAATTCGGTGCAAGACAGTGCAGATGTTTTTTAATGTAAGAATAAATTTTATAAAAAATATATGTATAGGTATATAATAAACATTTTAATAAATAAATTTATATTACTGTAATTTGTATGATATGTATATATAAATATTATAACATTGTTAAAATTATGTATTATTAAAAATTAATATTCGAGTAGGGGTACAGTAATATTTTTACTTTCTTATACGCAGTATAAGTAAGTATTGTAATCATGAAAAATTGCGAACTCGAGATTTTAACGGAAATATACGTTTTGACCTTCCCTGAATCGACTCCAACTATTTTTGGAATGACGTCCGTCTGTGTGTGTGTGTGTGTGTGTGTGTGTGTGTGTCTGTGTGTGTGTGTGTGTGTGTGTGTGTGTGTGTGTGTGTGTGTATGTGAGCGCTCTACAGCCCAAACGGCTAAAGGGAAAATTATGATATTTTAAACTTAAGATTTGTATGTGCCTGGCACGAAAACCTCCTATTTTTAAAAACAATATTCCGACCGAAAGTGCATGTTTACTCTAGTCAATTTTTGCAGTTTCTGCAATTACTCAAAAATGGTTACAGTTACAGAAAATGTATGTGAACAAAAATTAATGATATTTATATTTAGCACAACTTTTGTTTAAATCTTTTTTCCAAAAAAAGTACTGGTTTCAAAAAAAAATTCTGCTTATTATATATATTATTACATAAATCGTATCATCTGCGCCTGTCAATTGTTTAACAAAATAGACTTAAATAACTTGAAGTTTGACATTTAATATTTATTCTAAGATATATATTTAGTGTTAAATCGATCTAAAGGTTAGAACAAATATTGTAAATTAGAAAAACAATGTAACTACGATGTGGTTTAACCCATATGCGTATAAGAAAGTTCGGTGCATGACACTGCAGATATTTTAAATTCAAATTGACATTATTTTAAGATTTGTTTATTATTATTAATGTTATCTCAATTTTTATTTAACAAGGAATAATAATAGACAATTAATACTTTTTAATGTGATATAAATGTTTTACAATATAACATAACGATCACGAAGTGATTCAAGAACAAAATTATGAAAAGATTCAAAGACGAAGAAAAACAACGAAGCCGGTGCTGCACTATCATCAGTGACTGGAGGGCAATAGGCAAAAAAAGTAAGCACGTGACAAAAGACGCGGAGATCGAATTCGTTCGCATTCAACGCTGAGAGACATGTTAACCTTATGGCCAGAATCGGCGGCTCATTTATTTTGAGACATTACACTTGCATTTGTCGATGAATCAATGAAAAATATGAATGTGTTAGGGGCAATAAAATAACCTTTATGCTATAGTGTTTATGAAATTACGAACATCTTTAATAAAGCTATATTTTCAAATTGAAAATGCATTTTATGTTAAATGCGCCTCTGCACATGCGCGACCATGCGCAATATGCTGCGTTTGTTTGGCTTCGATGTAGAAAATGTAAAAATCCAAACAAACGCAGTATATTGAGCATGGTCGCGCATGTGCAGAGGCGCATTTAACATAAAATGCATTTTCAATTTCAAAATATAGCTTTATTAAAGATGTTCGCAATTGCATAAACATTATAACATATAGGTTATTCTATTGCCCCTAACACATTCATTTTTTTCATTGTTTCTTCGACAAATGCAAGTGTAATGTCTCAAAATAAATGAGCCTCCGATTCCTGCCATAAGGTTAACATCAGAGAGTAGGGGGAGTAATAAGAAACATAGCCACTATTGGACAGAGTTTTGTTAGGTTAGAAAATTGCATATTCGCCGCTGTTCTAGATGTCGCGATCGTCGCGATAATAAAAATTATAAAAATGTGAACGAATTAAATGTATATAAATTTTAAATATTTACTTGATATTTTACTAATCAAATAAAAATTTAGGATGATTTTATACTGCATTTTTTGGAAAAATAAATTATTTATTTATAAGTACGTTTATTGGAATCCATTTTGTAAATAAGGTAACATTTTTATTGTGCAATACGTCATACATGCAATTTTGTTATTGTTCTTTATTGATTTGTCCTCTGTTATTTATCGGGAAGTTCTTTTGTATTTTATTTTATTTAACTCTAACAAGTGTTTGTTTTTGAGCAATCTCTTTATTTGTGGCATGTAAGTATTAAATCACAAATAAATAGTAAACATTTGATATGCATTCTATGTATAATAGTTTGTTCGTAGTATGCATTTAAATAACCGATTCTGTTGTGTTCCCGGATGCTTTGATTACAGAAAACGGTTCGCCTGTTTTCCGAAGGACAGAGCACTTTTCCGAATTTGGTTGGAAAAAATCAACAATCTGCGACTGTACGTTATTCCTCCTGCACATGATGTTTGTAGAACATATCGTGTATGTTCAAAACATTTCGAGTGCAGGTGGATTAGACCTTGCGCTTATCCTGGCGCGATCCTATTCAACGACAGAAAGGCATCGTAAGACGTTGCGGAGGAAAAACAGAAAGTAATTTTTTTTGTCTTACATGGGTGCGTATGAGAAGACTGTACTAACATCAAAACCATATTATTGAAGAAAAACTTATTTAAAAGCTTCATTAAATATGTACTTATTAAAATTAGTTTTCTTTTATAAATATGAGCATTTACTTGTTCCATTATAAAAACTATTTGATCGGATCTAATTCATATTCGACTGAAGAGCCAAATACGAATATTATTAATATTTAATAATAAAAATATAATTGTTATCTTAACATATAAATATGTGAATGTTATATAAAGTAAAATTTAAACCTAAATCAGTAATAAACATTTTTATTATTTAAATAATGGTTTTTATTTAGGAGGTACCTTTGGTACTTTTGCATTTCGTGGTCTGCTGTACCACGAAAAGAAAAGTACATCTATCCTTTCATTAAAAAAAAAAAAAAAAAACGCTCGCCCTCGGTGGCTGCGGCGACAACTAAGCCCCAGTGTAGGCTCCATGGAACCCGCCATCTTTGCAAACGTTGTACAACCGATTTAACGTTGAAATCCATCTCCCCATACTCTCTGGTTAACATGTCTCTCAGCGTTGAATGCGAACGAATTCGATCCCCGCGTCTTTTGTCACGTGCTTACTTTTTTTGCCTATAAGAGCATAAGAGCCATAAGAGGAAAAAAGACGCACTTATGCGATATTAACATTGAGTGCGACAACTGAGTTGGGATACGTGCTTCCGATTTTCTCCCATGTGGCAGCGCTAGCGTACGGTGTCCAAAAACTCTGATCTCAACTGTTTTGGTCAAGTGACCGCGGCCATTAACTGTGAGAGAGTAAAAAATAGACATAACATAACAAAATCGAAAATTTTGAAAATACCAGCAAAACGATGAACTTAAACCCAACAATTGTGCAACAAAAAGCAGTTGACAAAGAACTTATTGAAAGAGGCAATACAAATGGAACAAATATTGTCCAAACCAGAACAAGAAGAAAGTTCTTACAGTGCTGTATACGCTAAATTCTTAATTACTCTCGAGGTCATAAGAACTCTTAATGAAGAAGATTTGAGAGAAACTGTAAAGAAAAATACGAGTGAGAATGTAGTGGACAATGATAATCTAACCGTTGAAGAACCATTACAATATGTTAATTGTGAAAGAGTAGTAATGGTATATCTAAATATTTTTTTTTATATAAATATATATGTATATATAATTTATATATTTTCTACAGAAATTAAGAGTATTAAAAGTAGTAATCGATTGGGCAGTTCCAGAAGCGCATCTCGTAGAACGTCATTTAACTCGAGAACACAATATAAAAGAATCAAAAAAACTTTACGAATTGGGCGTCAAATTTGTGTGGTTTACGAAAAAAGAAGACGATAAAATTAAGCGAAATTGGCATAATTTTTGCAAATTACATGACTTAGACGAAGATCCAAGGCCAGTTTTACGTCTACTATACAAGAACAAAGCCATCAGGTCTTACGTGAAATTTGATAAGTTCTTACAGTATTTAGGTAAAGGTTTACCACATAGAGCCCTTTCCAGCATTTACAGAAGGTTTAAGATACTTTCAAGAGAGTTCAAGCAAGGACGGTAAGTTAATTGAGCAACGCAACGTTGTCGTCAGAAAATATTCGCATTTCTTATACACAGGTACACATCAGTAGAAGACAACGTTATTTTAACTATAGCCAAGACTAAAATCCCTAATAAATTCGCTCGGTTAAGTTTGCTACTGGATCGATCTCGAAAATCAATCCGCAAACGTTACCAACATATAACAGATGCATTTTTCCAACCCGACAGAAAAGGTATATTCAGAATGATTGTTTTTATTTTTCTTTAGCAGCTCTTTTTTGTGGAAACTGGTGCCTGTCACAGATAGAAGCACTGTTAAAAACCATTATGAAACTAACCCACACGAAAACTGTCGAAAATTTACGGCAAGCAACCGTCAGTAATGCTATCTTGGCGGCCGCGGCCAAAAAATTAAAACTATCCCGTTGCATTGTTCAGACTTTTTGGGACATGGCATTGTATACGAAACGATTTGCTTCAAAACGAATTCGAATAAATCCTTTAAGAATCAAACTATTTAAATGGTAATTGTTGCAGCATACTGCTTAGGAATTGAATAAATATTCTTCGTTCTTGTAGTATGATTCGACTGCAATTAAACAATTGGAACCAGGACATATGGGGTGATATTGCTGCGGAGTTTCCTGGATTGTCAAAGCAGTTCATCCGTATGCATCTGAATAGTGTTATTTACCTATACGTACCTTCACATTTGTGGAACAATTTGGAAGGTATGTGCATAACATATCTTCTTACTAATTATGGGCTATATAGGATATTTGATCTTTAATTTATTATTATTAGTTTCGTTTGCATATTTAAGCAAAAAGTGGATTCCGCAGATGAAAAGCAAAGCAAACTACAAATCCAGATGTTTGAAACGTTTACAGCTAGATGAGCATGGAAAATTAATAGAGATCGAATAAATAAATAATGTTTTATTGCATTTTTATAATTATAAATTATGTTTTGAGTTTTTTTTTATTTTTGTTATCAATCGCATGTTCTTTCCCCTTTTCATACAACGGCATTAATTGTCAGGATTTCTACAATTAGTGACATGTACGGCGGACATTTTCCCTTCCTCTTTCTCGATTATGGGGTTTTCCAAGTGTTAAAACCGTAAAATGAGAACTTTTTTAAAATTGATACTAGATGAAGAGGAATAAAGATAGAGGCACGATTTTTGCTACACATTTATTATATGCGAAATTAAGTATTATAGTATATAAAAATTTTAAAAGACGAAATTGCGGTCGGGACGGCCGTTTGATAAAGCGCGCTCTGCAGAATTTCTTCATCTGCGCGGCACAGTGCCAGGGATCACAACTTTGATCTGCAAAATTATTCTGTGGGCAGTATTATTTTTCCGATTTGCGGTAGACACCATAACTTCAGTTTAAATGATCAGAAAAGTAGTTTAAAAGAGGATACTTCAATCTTGTTCGTGAACTATGATCTTTGCGTAAAAATAATTTTTAATAAAATCACGAGCATCTAAAAATAAAGTTTGAAAAATCACCATTGTTTTATACTTAGCACCAAAAATAAATGAAAATTTTTTTTTTTTTGATTTTATGAAAGTACTGGTTTCAAATTAAATTTCCAGTACTTTTTTTGGAAAAAAAATTCAAACAACAGTTGTGCTAAATATAAATACCTTTAATTACTGTTCATGCAATTTTTCTGTAACTAACCATTATTGAGTAATTGCAGAAACTGCAAAAATTGACTAGAGTAAACAGGCACTTCCGCTTTGAATATTTTTTTCAAAAATAGAAGGTGCACAGCCCAGGCATATGCAACTCTTAAGTTTAAAGTTTCATAATTTTAGCTTCAACCGTTTAGGCTGTAGAGAACACACATGCACACACACAGACAGACGTCATTCCAAAAATAGTCGGAATCGATACAGGTAAGGTAAAAGCGTATATTACTGTTAAAATCTCCAGATCGAAATTTTTTATGATTACAATACTTACTTATACTGCATATGGCCAAAAAAATAAATCATTTTACTGTTATTAAATTGTAGTCACAAAATTATTCGCACAAAAGAAAAAAAAACCGCTGCTCTATCATTTTAAATGTGCCTGTTTACTCTAGTAATTTTTTGCAGTTTCTGCAATTACTCAAAAATGGTCACAGTTACAGAAAAATTTTATTGACAAAAATTAAAGGTATTCATATTTAGCACAACTTTTGTTTGAAGTTTTTTTCCAAAAAGAGTACTGGTTTCAAAATAAATTTCTCCTTAATATATATATTTTTACATAAATCGTAACATCTGCGCAATCAATTGAACAGTTTTTTGAAATGTAAAATGCAAATCACTATATCCTTTTTATTTGTTAATCAAATTTCAAAATTCATAATGTTTTAACATGCTACTACATAATTGTTTCATAGTATTTTATTTAAATTTTAAAATATGAAGCTACATGCATATTACAGCATCCAGCTATGGCTCGTTACCATTTCTTCTCCAAATTTTCCCAATCGACGAAATGAAAATATGTACCTATATCAAATTCATAATTTTATATTTATTTCAATATAACAAAGTTCCGAATATAAAGGATTTGTAAAGGGAGATATAGTTTTAATGTGATAGTCAAGTAGCTTTTCTAATTTGAGGAAAACTGTTAAACTTTAAAGACTAGATTATCTATTTATTTAATTTTTGGTGCACAGTTAAATTCACAATTTAAAACAGTGTTCGTATTTATAACATTTACGAAATTAAAAATTCTTGATTTTATAATAAATAAATTCTAATAGAAAAATGGAAAAAGCGATGCATATGCCCATAGCAAGTAAGTAAAATGGTGCTTGGACGTGTTCAACGGTCAATGGTTTAGCACTGTCATCCTGTACTTGTTTAGGCACGAAGTACTTTAGATCATCATCCCATTTAGCTATGAGACCATTTTCCTGCAAACCATATATCACAGTATTAATTCTATCGAGAAGTGGGAATCCTTTAAAAGCATTGTATCTGAAAATAACAGATCATTTTTGTATTTCATTCCCGTCCTTATATTAAGTTACAAGTTGGTATATACGTTGCAACCAAGCTCTTACAACATGTTTACAAAATTTACGAAATTAAAACTAGAAATTTTTAGAGCAAACACCAAATCGGAAGCGGATATTTTTCTTGTTTTAGTTCTCAATTTAATTGAAATAACCGAACTTTGTTTTGATATAAGCAATACGTATTAATCCTTTATATTGAAATAGCAATTTTATATATTATCATGAGAATTTGCATACAATGATATGATCTTTTTTGTAAGCTTGGCTACACTAGACGGATATTGTTTATACCTTAAGACAGCACGTATTTCTTGATCTCTTACTTCGAACAGCATTTTTCTGCCATTTGGATACGTCCACTCCCTAGGGATTATATAATTCATGGATCGTACGTTCTCAATCGAACCAATATCCCGAACGTTTGCTGCTCTTATAATACAACTAAATTCCAAATCACATTCAACATAATCCGTGAGAATTCGTTTTTCTATCAGATATTTCGGACTAAAAACCCTTTCTATGGCCGGAAAGAACCCATGCTTCAAGTCCGAATCCAAAAGTTCTATAACCGAATTTATTTGATGCTCGTATAGTGGGTTTGTGAGATAACTGATTAATTGTGAAGTATAAGCGGTACATATCATCAGACAAACGATGCACCAACAAAAAAACATTAGTCGCAGCGCTATAGATATCGGGAATTTTAAACTACTTTGAAGTAAAACGCACCAGGAATTTAAGATAGCTAGAACAATTTCTCTGAAATAGACTACTGGTTCAATCTTGCGTCCAATGATCCACCATAGTATCCCATTTAGCAGAAACATTAAAATTATTATAACCCATAATGATTTCTCAAATATTTTCGTTAAATTTTTCCAAGCTGGTATTGGTGCTGCGGTTGGAAGAAACCAGCAAGCAATATCTGTCAAATGTGACACAGTTGGATCAAAATCTGAATCAAATAAATGATTTGCATATACAAAACCAAACATTATATCTGCAATTCGAGAATGTATCATTCCATAGACATGTGTATAAGTCCCATTTGGCAATTTTTTGCCCCATTCGTAATGCGGATTTTTAACATATATGGCAGTAGCGTTCATTTTTAGGAATATATTATGGATGATCGTTACTTCCAATCCTGCTTCTGTTGGTATTGTTCTTGGCTTAGAGGTATTAATCACTAAAGGACTAAGAGGAAATGCAACTAATTTAACGGGACAGCCATGTAAATCCAATGGTATCTTATCTGGATAAACAGTTGGAATGTCTTCGCATGATCCTAGCATGTCTACTTCGAAGTATTCACCACACGCCATCTTTCTGTATGGGAACAATGTGTATGTGCGTTCATTTTGAATCACAACTACGTTGTATATGAAATACTGCCAAATAATTTCAAATGTTTGGAGCAAATCAACATGTTTTTGGAAGGAAATCAAGAACTTCACTCGTGTGTTCCACATTTTGAGATCCAATAATTTTGAAAATACAACCTTTAAATCATCAACTGAATTTAGAAGAAATATAAACATGTTAAAGACACCAAATTGTCTCAGGTGACTAAAGTCCTTGTCTAGGTAAAATACGATTTTTGTTGAATCACATCCAATAACATCACGATCTGGATGGTTTTTTGTTTTTATGATTAACGTATGAGTTTCCTTATATTTTCCATAAATTTTTAATGCACATGATTCGTTGTTAGTTTTAATATCTATACTGGCGTCTATATTACAAATTGAAGCCGCAAATAGTAGTAGCAGGAACATTTGCTTTCTGCTACAAATACCACATGAAGATAAATTTCGTTCATAAACTTAAACACGTTAAACGCGTAATGGCTAGTTATATCTGGATACTTACTGGATTAACATATCGTAGCTTGCGGACTTGCCCTACTTACCAAAAAATGTGATTTTGAGATATAATGACTAAATTTAATAATTTTATTTTTATTTGTTTTCTAATTATTTACTTATAATGTCATTATCGAAATAGTATATTTCAGCTCGAAATTTTCGATAAATGGTCTATTGACATAACAAGCGGATATAATGGAACTGAAACTGCTTTTCAGCTGCTATTATAAAAAAATATATAACTTATATGGAATCTAGAAAGTTGTATTATTTTATTTGAATTACTTGTCGCCGAATTTGCACATGACGAAACCGTGAAATTCTTACACACTTTTTGTGTGATCTATATTAAGTATGATTATTGGTTTCGCGTTGAAAGATCGCCCACATTTAGACGAATACGTGCTTATAGATTCTGATCGTTTCGGAAAGAAAAACCAATATTGTTCTTTGTAATTTAAGTAATACTTTTAATACCATAACTTACTTAAACTAAAATATTTTAAATTAGTTAAATAAATATTGAAATTTGTTTTTAATAATATAAGTGCAAGTTTATTTGGGTCATTAAGTAAGTTAGTGTGCTTTATAATAGAAAAGAAACCAGTCAAATATATTTAAAATATCAAGCAATTTAATAATAAAATATCAATCTATTTATCTGAGTCATATTTTACAACTTAACAAAGTTTTAAGATTAAATTAGTAATTTCATACTAACCAAGTGCAGGTTACAGCTCTACGCACAACTATTAATGATAGTCAATAAAACACGAAAGTAAGTAATCTTATTAATATGGTTTATTTAAATTTAGGCAATAGACAATTATATTTTTATATAATTGACAGACTCTTATTTATCACTGTGGAGACTAACTAAAAACAATATACATGAGGACGGCGGAACCAAACTAAACTAAAATAAATGTTTTCTTCAACAACAACGTATATGTGCCCCGCACGCTGACAGGACAACGGTCGATCCTGTGACGCGTATTTAGAAAATAAATACTGCAACATTTTCTTTAGTACAAATGGGGTATAGAAAACATATAAACTCAATGATTTAAACTACTTAATTATTTTATTCCAAATTTTTCAAAACATATATAGTTAAATAGCGATTTAGCTTCATTACTCTTCTCTTTAAAGAAAATCGTTCTGTTATAGTTTTAAAGCGTATCTGTTTATTATGAGCCATCAAAATAGAAATAATTACTCAATAAGTGGTACCAAATCGAACCAAGAATAATTGATTCGGTAAAAAGTTAACGATGGTTTAATGAGATAATAATGATTCTAAAGCAATAACGTAACGATTTGATAAATCTCCATGTCACCAAGTCTTTAAAATTGAAGCGCAAGGGTTTGAAAATCCTGACGCAATGGGTCAATTCGTTTCTGTATGCTGAGCCTTCGAATTTCCCAGCATTGGGGTAACAAATGTCGAGGCAAGATTTCTAGAAAGGGTTTGATACCGACATTACCGATATTATTTTTCTAAACTATGAGTATCTATAATAGAAGCTTAGCGTATTCGAGTTCTATCAAATCACTACGCTTACAGTTTCCTGTGGCCACGTTGCGAAATTATCTTCTGTTGACAATTCTATAAAATTGTAGTCTCAACAGTTACACATTTTTGTCAGTGTATAAAAAAAAATGCTACACCATATATCGGATGGTGACTGTATTCAGTTGTTTCAATATGATCGGTTGTTAAAAGATTTTTTAACCATGATAACAAAACTGTTATAGAATAGCCGTGATTTGATATTTTAGCTGGAACCTAATTTTGCGACAAATAAATTGAATTATATTTTAATATGAATATTTTGTTGTTTATCCCACGAAACGAGCATCTTGCTTTCGAGTTATTATTCGCATCGCACTGTAATTGTACCAATAAATTATTTACAAAGAGAACAAGTAGAAAGGAAACGCTCATACCCAGTAATTGACAATCAATATTTTATTGATCGAGTTTTATTCCTCGCAGATAATTAAATTTACTTTTTTTATTTGTTATTTATTCTTATTGTTAGATTTAGGAACTACGTTATTTCTTATTATAGACTAGTATTAACATAGGGTAAGGTTGCTCAAGTCGTACCCCATAAGAGAAAAAGCGTATAAAACCTACCTAAAAACTACCTGCACTAATATTGTAGTTATTTATTATAAAGAAAATTAAAAATCTATATTCTTTCACGTAAAATAAACTAAATCTTTAAAAAGTTACATCGGTACGACTAAAGAAACCGGTTTCCTAAGTCGTATCACCTATAGCCTAAGTCGTACCTAAGGATTAAATTAAGCAACAAATGAATGAAAATTTAATTTTTATTAATCAGTTTATTAGATACATAATCAAACATCACATACATAGATTTTTTTGTTCTTTTATCAACTCAAGCGCATAAATCGTGAGCACATAATTTTCATTTCAAGCAATTTATCATGTTTCCTCTCGATCTACTCCACAAATAAAACAAAACCAATTACTTTTCTTCTTTTTAATTTTTAAAGACTCCATCTCTTTCTCCATGGCCGTTTTCCAATGTTTTTGTTCCGTTGATGCTATCGCTTCCTGGAAACTTTTTGGTTCGCTCATTTCAGAGACCATAGTTTCGATCAGGCGATCAGGTGGCTTGAGTATTGTCCGGTTCCGAAGTACTCTCCCTGATGGAGGGCCACTGGCTGCATCGAGGAATTCGTCTATGTCGTCCACCTCCGGTTCAACTATGTCAAATCGGGAACTTTTATCAGACTTGTCGTCGACATCAGATGGAAACAATGCCTGAGTTCTCCCAGCTCGCTCCGGCGTGAAGACGACATTTTTGCTTCGAACAACCCGATTTCCAGGTTGCACCCAAATTCGGAACCCGTCGATGTCCGACTGGTACCCGACAAACGTGCCTTTCTGACCCTTGGAGTCCCACTTCTTCCGAAGCTGTTTCGGAACATGAACAAAACATTCGGTACCGAAGACATGTAACTCCTCCAAGCGCCCAGTTCGACCTGTAAACAACTCGTATGGCGTTTTATTCTCAACATTGCTGGGACCAACTCGATTTAGCAGAAACACAGCAGTATTAACTGCTTCAGCCCAAAGGAACATTGGTAAATCCTTCGCAAGAATCATTGTGCGAGCCAAGTCTACAACTGTTCTATTTGTTCGCTCTGCACAGCCGTTCTGCTCGGGAGTATAAGGATTCGTGATGACAAGTCTAGTGCCGTTCGAACTTAGAAGTTTCTTCACTGTGGTGTTATCGAATTCCAATCCACCATCACATTGCAGTGATTTAACAGATCGTCCGTAGCTAGTTTTGATGACCTGCAACATGTCCCTAATCTTATCTGATGTCTCAGATTTTTCTTTCAGGAAATAGACGAATCGCATCCTAGAATAATCGCACGTGAAACATGCAAAATACTTAGCCCCTCCGAGTGACGCAGATTCCATGGGGCCGCACAAGTCAGCATGCATAACGTCTGCACAACTCGTCGCTCGCTGTTGTCTTGAGTAGAATGTCACCCTGTGCTGCTTGCCTTCGACGCATGCACTGCAAAACTCATTGTTCTTGCTTACCTCGATTCCATTTTGCTGTAGGATTTTCAAAACTTGACGCTTGTTCTGGTGTCCCATCCGCTCGTGCCACATTTGGAGTGAATCCTTAATTGATACGTTGGCCTCGTTGTCCCGTACTACCTCAGGTATCTTCACTTGTATTAACATCTTGAAGAGTTGACCGTACCTAATGCCTCGTGCCTTGACCACTCCATCTTTCGTAAACTCACAGTTAGATTTGGTTGAGTTGAATGCCAAGCCTTTGTCCAAGGCAGATGTTACAGAAAATAAATTCCTGCGAGCACCGGGCACGTACAAAACATTTTCCATGTGACATGGCAAGCATTTACCATTAACTTCTGCTTCAAAACGTATCGTTCCGCGTCCCTCAGCATTCATAAATGACTTGTCACCGATATAGATTTTCACCGGCGATGTGAATTCCTTATACGACGAATACCACTCTCGACGATATGTCAAATGGTCCGTAGCCCCAGAGTCGACGATCCACAAGTCGCTGTCCAGCTCCGTGTTTAAAATTTCGCTGATGAACGCTTGGTCTATGTTGCTGTTCTTGTCCACCTTCGAACTACCTGAGTCTCTGTCCCGCTTCGGCTTCCGACAGTTGCGGCTCATATGACCAATAAGCCCGCAATTGTAGCATCAAAATGACAGCTTCTTCTCAGTACCTTTATCAGCTAATTTTCTGGGTGCTTTCGCCTGCTTACCTTTCTCATCAATCTTTGCCTTGGTCGCCATCAGCGCCACCAATTCTTCGCGTTTGGCTGCCCGCTGCTGGCGTCGTCTGTCGTCCGACGTCAAAATGCTCACCAGATTGGCCAGAGTTTTCTGGTCATTCGGTCTGACCCACCAGGCCTGTCGCAAGCTTTCGTAATCGTCCGGCAACGTATCCAACAGCTTCACCATGAGAGACGATTCATCTGGCTTTACTCTCACCTGCTGTAAGCGTAACACTAGTCCTTCGAATTTTGCAATGTGTGAGACAAGATCGTCTGTTGGATCCATGCTGAAGTTGAAAAATTCAGCTTGAACAGTATGAGCAGCCTGTTCCGTTTGCTGTTCGTAAATAGCATGTAATTTGACCCACATGTCTCTCGCAGTTTCGCATGTCACGAGCAACAACATTACCTTACTTTCGATGGACTTCACAATTATTTGACTAGCCAATCTATCCGCTTTATACCATATTTTCATACTCACATTGTATGTTGCCACCGCCTCTGCGTTGGCTTCTGCTGCCAGTGCTTCCTGTTTCGTGATTTCTCCAGTACATACCTCGTATGCATTCTCAGTTCCTCGCAAAAGGTTCCTGATCACGAACTTCCATAAATTCCAGTTGTCTGCGCCTCGCAGCTTTTCAATCCCCTGGAATTCCATGCTGGCAACTTTTCGTGTTTATGAACTACGCTCTGCTACCATATTAATGATAGTCAATAAAACACGAAAGTAAGTAATCTTATTAATATGGTTTATTTAAATTTAGGCAATAGACAATTATATTTTTATATAATTGACAGACTCTTATTTATCACTGTGGAGACTAACTAAAAACAATATACATGAGGACGGCGGAACCAAACTAAACTAAAATAAATGTTTTCTTCAACAACAACGTATATGTGCCCCGCACGCTGACAGGACAACGGTCGATCCTGTGACGCGTATTTAGAAAATAAATACTGCAACATTTTCTTTAGTACAAATGGGGTATAGAAAACATATAAACTCAATGATTTAAACTACTTAATTATTTTATTCCAAATTTTTCAAAACATATATAGTTAAATAGCGATTTAGCTTCATTACTCTTCTCTTTAAAGAAAATCGTTCTGTTATAGTTTTAAAGCGTATCTGTTTATTATGAGCCATCAAAATAGAAATAATTACTCAATAAGTGGTACCAAATCGAACCAAGAATAAATGATTCGGTAAAAAGTTAACGATGGTTTAATGAGATAATAATGATTCTAAAGCAATAACGTAACGATTTGATAAATCTCCATGTCACCAAGTCTTTAAAATTGAAGCGCAAGGGTTTGAAAATCCTGACGCAATGGGTCAATTCGTTTCTGTATGCTGAGCCTTCGAATTTCCCAGCATTGGGGTAACAAATGTCGAGGCAAGATTTCTAGAAAGGGTTTGATACCGACATTACCGATATTATTTTTCTAAACTATGAGTATCTATAATAGAAGCTTAGCGTATTCGAGTTCTATCAAATCACTACGCTTACAGTTTCCTGTGGCCACGTTGCGAAATTATCTTCTGTTGACAATTCTATAAAATTGTAGTCTCAACAGTTACACATTTTTGTCAGTGTATAAAAAAAATGCTACACCATATATCGGATGGTGACTGTATTCAGTTGTTTCAATATGATCGGTTGTTAAAAGATTTTTTAACCATGATAACAAAACTGTTATAGAATAGCCGTGATTTGATATTTTAGCTGGAACCTAATTTTGCGACAAATAAATTGAATTATATTTTAATATGAATATTTTGTTGTTTATCCCACGAAACGAGCATCTTGCTTTCGAGTTATTATTCGCATCGCACTGTAATTGTACCAATAAATTATTTACAAAGAGAACAAGTAGAAAGGAAACGCTCATACCCAGTAATTGACAATCAATATTTTATTGATCGAGTTTTATTCCTCGCAGATAATTAAATTTACTTTTTTTATTTGTTATTTATTCTTATTGTTAGATTTAGGAACTACGTTATTTCTTATTATAGACTAGTATTAACATAGGGTAAGGTTGCTCAAGTCGTACCCCATAAGAGAAAAAGCGTATAAAACCTACCTAAAAACTACCTGCAGTAATATTGTAGTTATTTATTATAAAGAAAATTAAAAATCTATATTCTTTCACGTAAAATAAACTAAATCTTTAAAAAGTTACATCGGTACGACTAAAGAAACCGGTTTCCTAAGTCGTATCACCTATAGCCTAAGTCGTACCTAAGGATTAAATTAAGCAACAAATGAATGAAAATTTAATTTTTATTAATCAGTTTATTAGATACATAATCAAACATCACATACATAGATTTTTTTGTTCTTTTATCAACTCAAGCGCATAAATCGTGAGCACATAATTTTCATTTCAAGCAATTTATCATGTTTCCTCTCGATCTACTCCACAAATAAAACAAAACCAATTACTTTTCTTCTTTTTAATTTTTAATACCATTCCTTTTTATTAATTACTGCATTTCTTTTATTTGTCGCATTTTTTACATTTTCAGTACAGTACGATATAGGAATCTCATATGGGTACGACTTAAGACACGGCACAAGTTAACATTAAAAATAAACATAATCAAATATTGAATAAAATCAATACAATCTCGTTTCGACCAAACGATTATATATTCTTCAGAATTTATATTTAATAAGAAACATAATTTTATCAATAATTAACTTGCAATATTAACTTCCAAACATATGCAGAAAATTATAAAAAAATTGAAATAAACTAACTTGATGAGAGGATTTATAACAAACAACTTTTATAGCAGAAAATGACACTTAAAACATTTGGTTGACTCAGATATATATTTCTTTTTGATTGTATGCGCGGTTGTCTGCGCAGTTCGTTCAGAACTCGAGCGGTACGATTTAAGCACTGGTATGACTTGAGCAACCTTACCCTATATCTATCAAAACATATTAATCACTATAATATTTGCTCTAACGATAAATGTGATGTTATATATTTTGACTTCAATTGATTGATAAAATTAATAATGATGATATGAAAACATATTCTGTGTGTGACTGTGTGTGTTTATGTGCCCGTTTGTGTGTCTGTGTTTTCTGTGGTATTCTGTGTTTTTCTGTATTTTTCTGTGTGTTTCTTTGTGTTTCTATGCGTTTCTATGTGTTTCTTTGTGTTTCTGTGTGTTTCTGTGTGTTTCTGTGTGTGTGTGTGTGTGTGTGTGTGTGTGTGTGTGTGTGCGCGCGCGTGAGCGCGTGTGTGTTCGCGTGTGTGTGCGTGTGTGTATGTGCGTTTGCGTGCGCGTGCGCGTTTGCGCGTGTGTGTGTGTGTGTGTCTGTGTGTTTGTGTGCGCTCTACAGCCTAAATGGTAAAGATACAGTTATGAAACTTCAAACCTAAGATTTGTATATGCCTGGCAGGAAAACCTCCTATTTTTGAAAAGAATATTCCAACAAGAAGTGCATGTTTACTCTAGTAATTATTGTAATCATGCAAAACTTCTATCTCGAGATTTTAACGGAAATATGTTTTGACCTTCGCTGAATCGATTCCGACTATTTTTGGGTGTGTGTGGGTGTGTGTGTGTGTGTGTGTGTGTGTGTGTGTGTATGTGTGTCTGTGTATCTGTGTATGTGATCGCTCTACAGCCTATACGGTTGAATGTAAAATTATGAAACTTTACACTTAAGATTTGTATATGACTGGAAAAAAAACCTTCTATTTTTGAAAACAATATTCAAACAGGAAGTGCATGTTTGCGCTAGTCGTTTTTTGCGGTTTCTGCAAAAACTCAAAAATGGTTTTCAAAAATAAGAGGTTTTCATGCCAGGCACATACAAATCTTATGTTTAAAATTTCATAATTTTCCCTTTAGCCGTTTGGGCTGTAGAGCGCTCACATACAGACACAGACACACACACACACACACACACACACAAACACAAACACACACATACACACACTCACACACACACAGACGGACGTCATTCCAAAAATAGTTGGAATCGATTCAGGGAAGGTCAAAACGTATATTTCCGTTGAAATCTCGAGATAGAATTTTTCATGTTTACAATACTTACTTATACTGCGTATAAGAAAGTAAAAATGATCTTGTAAAACGTTATTGTTAAGTTGCTATTATTATTTATTATTAAATCCATTTCTAATGTTATATTTGTTCTAAAAGTCAATAAGCTAAATACATCTATAGTTTTTCATATATTTAATATTTTATTTACGAAGGACAATGATTTTTGAAATGTCAATGTGCTTTATAATAATAATAAACTTCAATTCCAAATTCAAGTACCGCTATCAAATTACCAATAGATAAAATATAGAATGCTGTTTGTAGATGAGATATTGAAAGAGATATGTGATCATCATCATCGCTTGACTCTTTACGAAGCACATATTTCATATCTTCTTCCCATTTATGAACCAATCCATTCTCACTTAAGCCGAGCAATAATTTATTCATTCGAGTTAGTAATGGAAAGCCTTTTACTGCATAAATCCTGAAATGCAAATACATATTCATTATACATATTTGTTGTATGATACGTATCAAATATAGGTTCAATCTGGATTACGTAAATGACGTCTAAACGAACTAGAATTCCATGGCCAATATGTGAAGTTTTAGGGGTGAAGCTTTGTGAAAATTTTATGCAATCATCACCGAAAGTATTAACAATTTGCGAATAAAAAGTGTCTCATTCATTTCATTTGTCGCAGATTTAGAAATGTACAAGCAGATGTTATTAGTATCATCAATGTAATGTTGACGCAACTATTTGATATCTTTTAACGACACATGGTTTTCAAATATTCAAAATCAAGTCTTATGGAATATTAGAAATTTGCTAAAAAACGTTATTTATTAATAACCTAGCACTTTGGTATATCTTGCGATAATTTAACTCCAGACTTTAGGTATCAGGAGGCTTATACAGAAAATCTAGTATTCCCAACACATGACATTCCAAATAATAATTATATCAATAACTAAAAATTTATGTTTCTATATTCTAAATTTTGTGGTATATTAGTGAAACATTACTAATAAAACATTCGACGCTGAATAGTATGAATGCAAGAAACGAATAATAAAAGAGGTACATAAAGGCAAACACATCAACATAAAATGGCCTCCGAAAATATATTTATACACATGCAAAGTATAATTTATACGATCATAAAAGCTATATCTGGGCCATGTTTCAATTTTCTCTCTTTCGAGAGCTAGTCTGCATAGAGATGCTCCAGGACATTGGATTATAATTTTTATTATCAAAAAATTTATTGCTTCTCTCTTATCTTGTCGTTAGTTAACATACAGTGACAACATCAGTTCACCTTAAATATATGATTATAAATCTAAAAATATACCTTGTTAACGAAGTAGTCGTATATTCTTGAACAGGAAACAGCAATGGTTTGCCGTTGGATAATGTCCAAAGTCTAGGCATAGAATACCAAATCTGTCGTTCATTTTTTATAGCTGAAAAATCCTTTTGAAATGCAATACGATTGAAACATTCAATGCCGTATCCACATTCGACGTATGTATCCAATAACCTTTTATCTCTTGGTATACTTGCATTAAAAATGGGAGCAAACGCAGGATGGAAGCCTACGCCAAGTCGATACTCTAAAATTTCGTCAACCGAACTAATTTGATGTTCAAGCAACGGCTTTGTTAGAATGCTGAGCAGTTGCGAATAGCATAAGCTGGCCATTATCAATCCAGTTAAACTCCAAAGATATAGCACCAGCGTTATTTGTTTCGATTTTGGAAAACCAACAGATACCATCAGCAGCATGCCCAAAGTATTCAATACGCAAATTGTGTATTCATATCGACGCTCACAGACTATATACCACATCAGACAAACGATTACAAATGAAACAAAGATGGCCAACAGAAGATTAACACTAAATATTCTCAAGATGTTTTGCCATTTTAGTAGTTCTGTTGCCTTAGGCACCCACCAATACGCTTTTTGTTGCATATAGCAAAAGCTTTGATCGAAATATTTTGATGAACCAAATTGTCCACTAAGTGCAGAAAACATCATGTCAGTTTTGCGCTGATCCAAAATTTTAAACATGCCCGTTAACGTGCCGTTTAGAAATATCTTACCAATATCTTTGTAAGGATTGTACACATACCTATTAACGAAATTCATTCGCTCTTCTAGAAGCGCTACTATTGTGATTTCTAAACCAGCTTTATTTGGATTACTGCGAGTTGCATTCACATCAATTACAAATGGCGGACGGTAAATTACGGTGGACTTGTATGCACAGCCCATTAGATCCAAGGGAATTTTTTCAGGAAACAAGTTTGTGGGCAATGCTGGTTCTGTTGTAATATTCTTCCCACATGCGCTATTTTTATTGAAAGGAAATAATGTGTAAAATGTTTCATTGAAAATCACCACGGCATTCTTGATATAATAGTCGTTCCATAACAAGTGAAATACTTGATTCATGTGTATGTTCTGTTGTTTAAATATTATGACAAATCTTGCATCGCTATGAAAGAGGCAATCTAATTTTAATTGCTTTAAAACCGCTCGCAATTCTTTAATATTTTCAAGTAAAAGCATATAATAATCAAACTGTTGAAACGCATCATTTAATTTTGCTTTTCGCTTTATAAGTATTTTAGAATTGATATGCACGATGGGCACGTTTATTATGGGTACTTTCTCTAACATAGTATGACTACTGTCAGTCATAAATTTTTAGTTATTGATATAATTATTATTTGGAATGTCATGTGTTGGGAATACTAGATTTTCTGTATAAGCCTCCTGATACCTAAAGTCTGGAGTTAAATTATCGCAAGATATACCAAAGTGCTAGGTTATTAATAAATAACGTTTTTTAGCAAATTTCTAATATTCCATAAGACTTGATTTTGAATATTTGAAAACCATGTGTCGTTAAAAGATATCAAATAGTTGCGTCAACATTACATTGATGATACTAATAACATCTGCTTGTACATTTCTAAATCTGCGACAAATGAAATGAATGAGACACTTTTTATTCGCAAATTGTTAATACTTTCGGTGATGATTGCATAAAATTTTCACAAAGCTTCACCCCTAAAACTTCACATATTGGCCATGGAATTCTAGTTCGTTTAGACGTCATTTACGTAATCCAGATTGAACCTATATTTGATACGTATCATACAACAAATATGTATAATGAATATGTATTTGCATTTCAGGATTTATGCAGTAAAAGGCTTTCCATTACTAACTCGAATGAATAAATTATTGCTCGGCTTAAGTGAGAATGGATTGGTTCATAAATGGGAAGAAGATATGAAATATGTGCTTCGTAAAGAGTCAAGCGATGATGATGATCACATATCTCTTTCAATATCTCATCTACAAACAGCATTCTATATTTTATCTATTGGTAATTTGATAGCGGTACTTGAATTTGGAATTGAAGTTTATTATTATTATAAAGCACATTGACATTTCAAAAATCATTGTCCTTCGTAAATAAAATATTAAATATATGAAAAACTATAGATGTATTTAGCTTATTGACTTTTAGAACAAATATAACATTAGAAATGGATTTAATAATAAATAATAATAGCAACTTAACAATAACGTTTTACAAGATCATTTTTACTTTCTTATACGCAGTATAAGTAAGTATTGTAAACATGAAAAATTCTATCTCGAGATTTCAACGGAAATATACGTTTTGACCTTCCCTGAATCGATTCCAACTATTTTTGGAATGACGTCCGTCTGTGTGTGTGTGAGTGTGTGTATGTGTGTGTTTGTGTTTGTGTGTGTGTGTGTGTGTGTGTGTGTCTGTGTCTGTATGTGAGCGCTCTACAGCCCAAACGGCTAAAGGGAAAATTATGAAATTTTAAACATAAGATTTGTATGTGCCTGGCATGAAAACCTCTTATTTTTGAAAACCATTTTTGAGTTTTTGCAGAAACCGCAAAAAACGACTAGCGCAAACATGCACTTCCTGTTTGAATATTGTTTTCAAAAATAGAAGGTTTTTTTTCCAGTCATATACAAATCTTAAGTGTAAAGTTTCATAATTTTACATTCAACCGTATAGGCTGTAGAGCGATCACATACACAGATACACAGACACACATACACACACACACACACACACACACACACACACACACACACCCACACACACCCAAAAATAGTCGGAATCGATTCAGCGAAGGTCAAAACATATTTCCGTTAAAATCTCGAGATAGAAGTTTTGCATGATTACAATAATTACTAGAGTAAACATGCACTTCTTGTTGGAATATTCTTTTCAAAAATAGGAGGTTTTCCTGCCAGGCATATACAAATCTTAGGTTTGAAGTTTCATAACTGTATCTTTACCATTTAGGCTGTAGAGCGCACACAAACACACAGACACACACACACACACACGCGCAAACGCGCACGCGCACGCAAACGCACATACACACACGCACACACACGCGAACACACACGCGCTCACGCGCGCGCACACACACACACACACACACACACACACACACACACACACACACAGAAACACACAGAAACACACAGAAACACAAAGAAACACATAGAAACGCATAGAAACACAAAGAAACACACAGAAAAATACAGAAAAACACAGAATACCACAGAAAACACAGACACACAAACGGGCACATAAACACACACAGTCACACACAGAATATGTTTTCATATCATCATTATTAATTTTATCAATCAATTGAAGTCAAAATATATAACATCACATTTATCGTTAGAGCAAATATTATAGTGATTAATATGTTTTGATAGATATAGGGTAAGGTTGCTCAAGTCATACCAGTGCTTAAATCGTACCGCTCGAGTTCTGAACGAACTGCGCAGACAACCGCGCATACAATCAAAAAGAAATATATATCTGAGTCAACCAAATGTTTTAAGTGTCATTTTCTGCTATAAAAGTTGTTTGTTATAAATCCTCTCATCAAGTTAGTTTATTTCAATTTTTTTATAATTTTCTGCATATGTTTGGAAGTTAATATTGCAAGTTAATTATTGATAAAATTATGTTTCTTATTAAATATAAATTCTGAAGAATATATAATCGTTTGGTCGAAACGAGATTGTATTGATTTTATTCAATATTTGATTATGTTTATTTTTAATGTTAACTTGTGCCGTGTCTTAAGTCGTACCCATATGAGATTCCTATATCGTACTGTACTGAAAATGTAAAAAATGCGACAAATAAAAGAAATGCAGTAATTAATAAAAAGGAATGGTATTAAAAATTAAAAAGAAGAAAAGTAATTGGTTTTGTTTTATTTGTGGAGTAGATCGAGAGGAAACATGATAAATTGCTTGAAATGAAAATTATGTGCTCACGATTTATGCGCTTGAGTTGATAAAAGAACAAAAAAATCTATGTATGTGATGTTTGATTATGTATCTAATAAACTGATTAATAAAAATTAAATTTTCATTCATTTGTTGCTTAATTTAATCCTTAGGTACGACTTAGGCTATAGGTGATACGACTTAGGAAACCGGTTTCTTTAGTCGTACCGATGTAACTTTTTAAAGATTTAGTTTATTTTACGTGAAAGAATATAGATTTTTAATTTTCTTTATAATAAATAACTACAATATTAGTGCAGGTAGTTTTTAGGTAGGTTTTATACGCTTTTTCTCTTATGGGGTACGACTTGAGCAACCTTACCCTATGTTAATACTAGTCTATAATAAGAAATAACGTAGTTCCTAAATCTAACAATAAGAATAAATAACAAATAAAAAAAGTAAATTTAATTATCTGCGAGGAATAAAACTCGATCAATAAAATATTGATTGTCAATTACTGGGTATGAGCGTTTCCTTTCTACTTGTTCTCTTTGTAAATAATTTATTGGTACAATTACAGTGCGATGCGAATAATAACTCGAAAGCAAGATGCTCGTTTCGTGGGATAAACAACAAAATATTCATATTAAAATATAATTCAATTTATTTGTCGCAAAATTAGGTTCCAGCTAAAATATCAAATCACGGCTATTCTATAACAGTTTTGTTATCATGGTTAAAAAATCTTTTAACAACCGATCATATTGAAACAACTGAATACAGTCACCATCCGATATATGGTGTAGCATTTTTTTTATACACTGACAAAAATGTGTAACTGTTGAGACTACAATTTTATAGAATTGTCAACAGAAGATAATTTCGCAACGTGGCCACAGGAAACTGTAAGCGTAGTGATTTGATAGAACTCGAATACGCTAAGCTTCTATTATAGATACTCATAGTTTAGAAAAATAATATCGGTAATGTCGGTATCAAACCCTTTCTAGAAATCTTGCCTCGACATTTGTTACCCCAATGCTGGGAAATTCGAAGGCTCAGCATACAGAAACGAATTGACCCATTGCGTCAGGATTTTCAAACCCTTGCGCTTCAATTTTAAAGACTTGGTGACATGGAGATTTATCAAATCGTTACGTTATTGCTTTAGAATCATTATTATCTCATTAAACCATCGTTAACTTTTTACCGAATCATTTATTCTTGGTTCGATTTGGTACCACTTATTGAGTAATTATTTCTATTTTGATGGCTCATAATAAACAGATACGCTTTAAAACTATAACAGAACGATTTTCTTTAAAGAGAAGAGTAATGAAGCTAAATCGCTATTTAACTATATATGTTTTGAAAAATTTGGAATAAAATAATTAAGTAGTTTAAATCATTGAGTTTATATGTTTTCTATACCCCATTTGTACTAAAGAAAATGTTGCAGTATTTATTTTCTAAATACGCGTCACAGGATCGACCGTTGTCCTGTCAGCGTGCGGGGCACATATACGTTGTTGTTGAAGAAAACATTTATTTTAGTTTAGTTTGGTTCCGCCGTCCTCATGTATATTGTTTTTAGTTAGTCTCCACAGTGATAAATAAGAGTCTGTCAATTATATAAAAATATAATTGTCTATTGCCTAAATTTAAATAAACCATATTAATAAGATTACTTACTTTCGTGTTTTATTGACTATCATTAATATGGTAGCAGAGCGTAGTTCATAAACACGAAAAGTTGCCAGCATGGAATTCCAGGGGATTGAAAAGCTGCGAGGCGCAGACAACTGGAATTTATGGAAGTTCGTGATCAGGAACCTTTTGCGAGGAACTGAGAATGCATACGAGGTATGTACTGGAGAAATCACGAAACAGGAAGCACTGGCAGCAGAAGCCAACGCAGAGGCGGTGGCAACATACAATGTGAGTATGAAAATATGGTATAAAGCGGATAGATTGGCTAGTCAAATAATTGTGAAGTCCATCGAAAGTAAGGTAATGTTGTTGCTCGTGACATGCGAAACTGCGAGAGACATGTGGGTCAAATTACATGCTATTTACGAACAGCAAACGGAACAGGCTGCTCATACTGTTCAAGCTGAATTTTTCAACTTCAGCATGGATCCAACAGACGATCTTGTCTCACACATTGCAAAATTCGAAGGACTAGTGTTACGCTTACAGCAGGTGAGAGTAAAGCCAGATGAATCGTCTCTCATGGTGAAGCTGTTGGATACGTTGCCGGACGATTACGAAAGCTTGCGACAGGCCTGGTGGGTCAGACCGAATGACCAGAAAACTCTGGCCAATCTGGTGAGCATTTTGACGTCGGACGACAGACGACGCCAGCAGCGGGCAGCCAAACGCGAAGAATTGGTGGCGCTGATGGCGACCAAGGCAAAGATTGATGAGAAAGGTAAGCAGGCGAAAGCACCCAGAAAATTAGCTGATAAAGGTACTGAGAAGAAGCTGTCATTTTGATGCTACAATTGCGGGCTTATTGGTCATATGAGCCGCAACTGTCGGAAGCCGAAGCGGGACAGAGACTCAGGTAGTTCGAAGGTGGACAAGAACAGCAACATAGACCAAGCGTTCATCAGCGAAATTTTAAACACGGAGCTGGACAGCGACTTGTGGATCGTCGACTCTGGGGCTACGGACCATTTGACATATCGTCGAGAGTGGTATTCGTCGTATAAGGAATTCACATCGCCGGTGAAAATCTATATCGGTGACAAGTCATTTATGAATGCTGAGGGACGCGGAACGATACGTTTTGAAGCAGAAGTTAATGGTAAATGCTTGCCATGTCACATGGAAAATGTTTTGTACGTGCCCGGTGCTCGCAGGAATTTATTTTCTGTAACATCTGCCTTGGACAAAGGCTTGGCATTCAACTCAACCAAATCTAACTGTGAGTTTACGAAAGATGGAGTGGTCAAGGCACGAGGCATTAGGTACGGTCAACTCTTCAAGATGTTAATACAAGTGAAGATACCTGAGGTAGTACGGGACAACGAGGCCAACGTATCAATTAAGGATTCACTCCAAATGTGGCACGAGCGGATGGGACACCAGAACAAGCGTCAAGTTTTGAAAATCCTACAGCAAAATGGAATCGAGGTAAGCAAGAACAATGAGTTTTGCAGTGCATGCGTCGAAGGCAAGCAGCACAGGGTGACATTCTACTCAAGACAACAGCGAGCGACGAGTTGTGCAGACGTTATGCATGCTGACTTGTGCGGCCCCATGGAATCTGCGTCACTCGGAGGGGCTAAGTATTTTGCATGTTTCACGTGCGATTATTCTAGGATGCGATTCGTCTATTTCCTGAAAGAAAAATCTGAGACATCAGATAAGATTAGGGACATGTTGCAGGTCATCAAAACTAGCTACGGACGATCTGTTAAATCACTGCAATGTGATGGTGGATTGGAATTCGATAACACCACAGTGAAGAAACTTCTAAGTTCGAACGGCACTAGACTTGTCATCACGAATCCTTATACTCCCGAGCAGAACGGCTGTGCAGAGCGAACAAATAGAACAGTTGTAGACTTGGCTCGCACAATGATTCTTGCGAAGGATTTACCAATGTTCCTTTGGGCTGAAGCAGTTAATACTGCTGTGTTTCTGCTAAATCGAGTTGGTCCCAGCAATGTTGAGAATAAAACGCCATACGAGTTGTTTACAGGTCGAACTGGGCGCTTGGAGGAGTTACATGTCTTCGGTACCGAATGTTTTGTTCATGTTCCGAAACAGCTTCGGAAGAAGTGGGACTCCAAGGGTCAGAAAGGCACGTTTGTCGGGTACCAGTCGGACATCGACGGGTTCCGAATTTGGGTGCAACCTGGAAATCGGGTTGTTCGAAGCAAAAATGTCGTCTTCACGCCGGAGCGAGCTGGGAGAACTCAGGCATTGTTTCCATCTGATGTCGACGACAAGTCTGATAAAAGTTCCCGATTTGACATAGTTGAACCGGAGGTGGACGACATAGACGAATTCCTCGATGCAGCCAGTGGCCCTCCATCAGGGAGAGTACTTCGGAACCGGACAATACTCAAGCCACCTGATCGCCTGATCGAAACTATGGTCTCTGAAATGAGCGAACCAAAAAGTTTCCAGGAAGCGATAGCATCAACGGAACAAAAACATTGGAAAACGGCCATGGAGAAAGAGATGGAGTCTTTAAAAATTAAAAAGAAGAAAAGTAATTGGTTTTGTTTTATTTGTGGAGTAGATCGAGAGGAAACATGATAAATTGCTTGAAATGAAAATTATGTGCTCACGATTTATGCGCTTGAGTTGATAAAAGAACAAAAAAATCTATGTATGTGATGTTTGATTATGTATCTAATAAACTGATTAATAAAAATTAAATTTTCATTCATTTGTTGCTTAATTTAATCCTTAGGTACGACTTAGGCTATAGGTGATACGACTTAGGAAACCGGTTTCTTTAGTCGTACCGATGTAACTTTTTAAAGATTTAGTTTATTTTACGTGAAAGAATATAGATTTTTAATTTTCTTTATAATAAATAACTACAATATTAGTGCAGGTAGTTTTTAGGTAGGTTTTATACGCTTTTTCTCTTATGGGGTACGACTTGAGCAACCTTACCCTATGTTAATACTAGTCTATAATAAGAAATAACGTAGTTCCTAAATCTAACAATAAGAATAAATAACAAATAAAAAAAGTAAATTTAATTATCTGCGAGGAATAAAACTCGATCAATAAAATATTGATTGTCAATTACTGGGTATGAGCGTTTCCTTTCTACTTGTTCTCTTTGTAAATAATTTATTGGTACAATTACAGTGCGATGCGAATAATAACTCGAAAGCAAGATGCTCGTTTCGTGGGATAAACAACAAAATATTCATATTAAAATATAATTCAATTTATTTGTCGCAAAATTAGGTTCCAGCTAAAATATCAAATCACGGCTATTCTATAACAGTTTTGTTATCATGGTTAAAAAATCTTTTAACAACCGATCATATTGAAACAACTGAATACAGTCACCATCCGATATATGGTGTAGCATTTTTTTTTATACACTGACAAAAATGTGTAACTGTTGAGACTACAATTTTATAGAATTGTCAACAGAAGATAATTTCGCAACGTGGCCACAGGAAACTGTAAGCGTAGTGATTTGATAGAACTCGAATACGCTAAGCTTCTATTATAGATACTCATAGTTTAGAAAAATAATATCGGTAATGTCGGTATCAAACCCTTTCTAGAAATCTTGCCTCGACATTTGTTACCCCAATGCTGGGAAATTCGAAGGCTCAGCATACAGAAACGAATTGACCCATTGCGTCAGGATTTTCAAACCCTTGCGCTTGCGCTTTTAAAGACTTGGTGACATGGAGATTTATCAAATCGTTACGTTATTGCTTTAGAATCATTATTATCTCATTAAACCATCGTTAACTTTTTACCGAATCAATTATTCTTGGTTCGATTTGGTACCACTTATTGAGTAATTATTTCTATTTTGATGGCTCATAATAAACAGATACGCTTTAAAACTATAACAGAACGATTTTCTTTAAAGAGAAGAGTAATGAAGCTAAATCGCTATTTAACTATATATGTTTTGAAAAATTTGGAATAAAATAATTAAGTAGTTTAAATCATTGAGTTTATATGTTTTCTATACCCCATTTGTACTAAAGAAAATGTTGCAGTATTTATTTTCTAAATACGCGTCACAGGATCGACCGTTGTCCTGTCAGCGTGCGGGGCACATATACGTTGTTGTTGAAGAAAACATTTATTTTAGTTTAGTTTGGTTCCGCCGTCCTCATGTATATTGTTTTTAGTTAGTCTCCACAGTGACAAATAAGAGTCTGTCAATTATATAAAAATATAATTGTCTATTGCCTAAATTTAAATAAACCATATTAATAAGATTACTTACTTTCGTGTTTTATTGACTATCATTAAGTTATCGCCAATATGATCATTGTTATTTATATTTAAACTAGCACAAATTTGAGTAAAGTATAATAGCAAGTATTGAATGAAATGCATTATAGTTTACTGATAAGTAAATTAGATCAAATAGTGTATTTACATAAATATATATATATATATATATATATATATATATATATATATATATATATATATATATATATACATATATATATATATATATATATATATATATATATATATATATATATATATATATATATATATATATATATGCGTAATAATATATATTTGCATGATTGATCATTTTCAATTCGGAATCATGTGATTTATGAGTTGCTTAAAAAAGAATGTTAGGCTATAAAAAGTTTTGAATGCAATACAGTACAAACTAATTTATTGTTCGAGAAGCATTTATAATATAATTTATTAGTTACAGTAGAAAAACTTTCCTCAGTACGCAATGACGTAGCCAGTGTTAGGTGGGTTGCCGTAACCCCCTTTCAAAAAATATATTCATCTGAGTAGGAAAGTGGCTAGTTTATACGGTACAAACTAATGAGTGATATGCAATTCAACTGAAAAGTATAATATTAAAAAAACAAATCAATCTATTTATTAAAAAAAAACTAATTTACAAACAATAAATACTAAACTAAGTCCAGGAACTTAATAACAAATTGATAACCGTGTATCTTACTAAAAACACATTACATGCGTAATACACAGAAAAGAATAAAAATATAAGCTGAAATCAGTTTTGGGGTAAGTACAAAATGATAAGAACAGAATCAAAGTACATAGTACTATAATGATTAGCTTTCTTAACATTTTTCTCTGCAAAAATGTTTATTAAGTTCATCTTTATTAATAGGTAGATATTTTAATGCTTTATAAGTTCTATTTTAGAAAAACTTCATTCTGTTGATGCCACTGTATCAGAAATTATGTGAAAAAGCATACAGGGGATAATTTGAGGATAAACTGTTTTTTTACAGTTTTACTATTACTAATGCCCGGTATTATAAACGTCAAATAACTAAAATACTCGGTAGGTTTTATTTGGTAACCAAGTAATATACTTTACTCTATAGATTTCCGTATTATAAACGAAAAATAAATTTACTTCGCTAGTAAATCTCACAGTTAAACTACTCCCATGAATTTCTAGCTAGTAAAATTTATTCTGTCAATTACTTGACAGCTTCGTGTTTTGTTTTTATTTAAAATATAATTAGTAGATAATTATTTTGGAAAGTTAAAATTGTGTTGCTTCGCCGGGAATCGAACCCAGGTCTCCCGCTTGACGGGCATTTTTTTTTTTCATTTTCAATAATCTTTATTATTTTAATTTTAGTTACATTGTATTTAAAATAATAATGTTTGGGCAACATGGTTGGTTTTGTCAGAGGGGGAGTGTATATCTGTGTTTGTGTGTTATTGCGTTGTGTGCTTTAATACGTTGTGTTATTGTTTTCTGTTACAAGTTATGTTTTCTTTTACGATGTGTTAGGATTGTGTTTATGGGAAAGGGGGGACAAAAACCCATTTAACTTCACATGAAGTTTTTGTTAAAACTTAAAACTAGCCTAACTAAATTAAAAATTAACATTTACATTGGTGATAGATGTACATTTGTTGTGCGTGAGATATGTTTTGTTTTGTGTAGTGTTGTGTCGAGTTGTGTGGGTGTCAGGTGTTCTGCTCATGGAACACCTCTAGGAATATGGGTAGGTTTTGGTAGGGTAACTTGTGTATGAGTTTACGTGTGGTGTTGTTGTCGCGTATACGTGTGATGTTTTTTATAAGTGTGTTTGAGTTGAGTAGTGTGTTTTTATAAAATTTCTGTGTTATGTCTTGAATGTATTCTCTCATGTATGGTATGTTGGTGTCTTCGTGAAGTTGTGTAGTGCGGGTGTACCTTCCAGAGCTGGTCGCCATTCGTAAGCATTTATTTTGGAGGCGTTGCAATTGTAGTATGGTGGTGTTCGCTGCGTTACACCAAACCGGGGCTGCGTACATGATGATGGCTGTGTAAATGAGGATTTTGTTTTTTGTGGATAGGGAACTGTTCTTAACTAGGAGAGGGTAGAGGTTGCTGATGACGGCGCGTGCTTTGTTTGATGCATGTGTGATGTGTGGGCCGTGTTTTAGTGTTCTGTGTAGCTGTATTCCTAGGTATTTTACTGTGTTTGTGGGTGTGATTTTTTGATTGTGTATTACAAGTGGTGTGACTATTCTGTTGTTTGTGAATTTACGTGTGAAGACTATGGTTTCGGTTTTGTTGGCGTTTATGTTTGTTTTCCATTTCTCCCAGTATTTTTCTAGAATGTTTATGTGTATTTGTATTTGTTTAGTGGCTACTTGGGCGTTGAATGAGTATGCGTATATTGCGGTGTCGTCGGCGTATTGTGCTGTGTGTGTATTTGGGAACGTGGGGATGTCGCTAATGAAGAGGTTGAACAATTTGGGGCCAAGGACGCTGCCTTGTGGGATTCCTGCTACAATAGGTTTAGGGTTAGATAGGGAGTTGTTAATTTTGGTGCGAAAGGATCGGTTTGTGAGGTATGAGTATAAAAGTTTGGTTAAAGTGGGAAGGAATCGGAAGGATATAAGTTTGGCCATGAGCCCTACTGTGCAGACCGTGTCGAAGGCTTTTTCAATGTCCAGTAGGGTCATGACCGTTACTTTGTTTTGGTTGAATTGGGTCGCGATATCGGTTGCAATCCTGCACACCTGATGCACCGTGCAATGTCTGGCTCGGAAGCCAAACTGTTGATCAGGGGTGAATTTTTGTCCTGTGTCGATATCGTCGACCCGGGAGAGGATGATTTTCTCAGTTAGTTTGGATAGGGTATTTAGTAGGCTAATGGGGCGATAACTGATAGGGAGATGGGGGCTTTTTCTTGGTTTGAGGATTGGATGGACTGTAGCACAAGGGTGTGTAAACCAACGACATTGAGAATTGAATACAAAAAAAAAAAAATGAATTTGTAAGTTAAAATTGAGTGTCTTCGCATAGTGGCTTCGTAGCCTAGTGGTCAAGGTAACCGCTCGGCAAGCCACCAATCATACCTCATCTCATACCCACACACTAAACACACAAACCCTACATAGACACAACCAGCTATTAAAAAATACAACATATCCCACATGCAGGCCCCTCATGCATATACAACCACCACCACACATAGAGCACCAGCCAACCAAACCAAACTACACTCAACATACAAAAACAACTACACAAAATTCTAAACATATCATGCACATCTAACATTATTATACCATCCATCACCACAACCTAATTGTTTTTAATTAATTAAGAGTAGATTTAAGTTTTACAAAAAATGTTTTTTCATTTGTAAATAAATGGGTTTTTTATTTCCTCCTTTTCCCATATGTAATCCAAAACTCACAAAATAAAATCACAATTATTATAAAATTTACACTTTTCATACTATTGTTATTTCATACACATCTCATTGTTAAACTCCTTTGTGAGTAGGATCTCTGACAAAACCCGCCATGCGTTCCAAATAGATTAATTAATTAATCTGTAATAAAAATTAAAATAATAAAGAAATTTTGAAATGAATGCCCGGCAAGCGGGAGACCTGGGTTCGATTCCCGGCGAAGCAACACAATATTAACTTTCAAAAATAATTATCTACTGATTATTTCCTAAAGTTGTAATTTTCACAGAACAGTTCACCTGTCCTTATAAAATATTATTATTTAAAATAACAGGTATGTAAATTAGCATTTTTACCTATTTATACACTTTAGATTTTAATAATTATTTTATTCTGTTCTTTTTTTGTGTTTAAGAAAATTGTAGTATGTCATCAATTTCATCAGTTTCATCGGTTTCATCAGTGAATTCTATAAGTGATAGTGAACATGAAAATGAGCCACTACCAGCACCTCCACGAAGACGTCCACGAGTTTTTCGACAAAGAAATAATCCATTTGATTATTATAATAATGATGAATTTAAAAATAAATTTCGTTTAAAAAAACAAGATGTTTTACGAGTATTGAGCTTAATTAGTGATGATATACAACCAATCACTCAGAGGAATCATTCTATCTCTGCAATGAATCAATTATTAATTACGCTCCGTTTTTGCGCTTGTGGATCGTTTCAAATAAATATTGGTGATCATTTCAAGTTACCAAATCAACTGTTGGTAGAATCGTTCATAGAGTAACACATCTTTTGGCATCTATGCGAGACCAGTACATTAATATGCCAAATACTGTACAAAAACGAACTGCAGTATGCGCCGAATTTTATAATATATGCGGTTTTCCAAATGTTTGTGGAACTATTGATGGAACACATATTAAAATTCAGTCTCCTGGAGGAGATAATGCGGAAAATTTTAGGAATAGGAAAGGTTGGTTCTCTATTAATGTCCAAATAATATGTGATGCTAAATTACGGATCATGGATGTTATTGCGAGATGGCCAGGTTCGGCACATGATAGCCATATTTTTAATAATTCGCTAGTCAGAGCCAGATTAGAAAACAACGAATTTGGTAATAGTTATTTGTTAGGAGACAGTGCATATGCATGCACGAGATACCTTCTGACACCGCTACTAAATCCCGAAACCGCTGCTGAACGAAGATATAATAAGGCACATATTAAAACAAGGAATACAATTGAGAGAACATTCGGCGTGCTCAAGATAAGATTTCCATGTCTATCTCTTGGTTTACGCGTATCAATTACAAAAGTCCTACCAATTATTGTAGCTACATGTGTTTTACACAATATTATCGGGAGTGATAATGATGATGCAGAAAACGAGAATGTAGAAGAAAATGAAGATATTCCAGACGAAATTAATGTACAAAATTTGAGACACAACAATGCAGTTAGAAATGCAGTTATAAATAATGTGTTTTCATAATTATGTAAAATATATTTGGAATTTTATCACAATATTTGTTGATTAAATTCTAATACTTATAACATTAAATATGAAAATAAAAAGAAGAACATTTGGCAAAGCATATTTATTATATAATATAAAAAAATAATAACAATAATTATGATGAAGTCATTATTTATTTCATAACTTTTGTAGGTGTAAGGTTTTCTCTTCTATAATTAATTCCACTTCTTTTTTTTTTAGTAATAGAATATCTCTTTCTGCTTCTTCTTTATCCCTACGAATTCTTAATATTTGCACTTTTAATTCTTCTTCCGATCTTGCACTTTTTGCATTTATATATTTCTTATTTTTTATTAAATATGGCGTATTTGGTTTATAAATTTTTTGTTTTCTTTATCTTTTTCCAGGACTCTTGGGAGTACCTGACAAGACCTCATCGAGATTCTAAAATTCACATAACATTAACAAATTTAAAGTTTCTTTACCTTAGATTTTAGGCTACCATTTGTTCGGAACAGAGCTGATCATTAGTTAAATCGAAAGCATGTACGTCTTCAACTGTATTTTTATTATCTGAAAATATATAATAAATAAAAAAACTCTGTAAAAATATAATGTTCATACCAAACGGAGCATTGCTATCATATGAATTTGTAATTTCAATTATTGTGTTTCCAACAACTTCTAAAATTTTTTCCCCAACTGGATTAATATGTGATCTAAAAGAACCACCACCTGTTTTGTATAATTCCACCTAAAGCATAATATAATGAATATTGATATGCCATTTATATATTTGAGTATTGAACTTTGAAAATATCAAACAATCAAACCGAATGTAAAATAAATGTTTACTACTTACTTTTTCATTTGCTTTATCTTTCTTCATCTTTTTTTTTATTGTCTCATACAATAATTTTGGTTGCCCAGCCGATCTTGGTCCAGTTTTCACAATAGCACTATAATTTGTGGCAATTACTTCCCAAGTTTCGTCCTTCATTTGAACATTTACGTTATCCGTTTGCTTATTTTCAATAACACTTATATACTCGCCAACTATTTCTAACAAATTAGCTTTATCCGTTTCTGTATAATTTTTACCTCGTTCCCGCTTTTTATCCATTTTTGTTTGTAAACAAAGTGTTACCCACCGCAAATAATGATAACCGATGCCAAATTTGCGATATTTATATATTAGTCATCTATTGATGAATAGATGAACTAAAATAGTCGGTAAATCTTCTATTGGTTAATTTACTTGTAAGATTCTTTTATAACACGCAAAATTATATTAACTGTGTAAGTAAATTTAGTTTGTTCTTTATAATACCGGGCCTAAATCTACTAATTCTTTAATAGTATAAATTTCTTCAATTTTAGATTTAAAACACATTATAAAGAAATTACTTGATCAGAAAAATCTTCACTTAAGGGGTGAAAAAGTAGTCCATTTTCAGAAATTATTTATTCTGTACAGGGCAGGCCTAGAGCAATGCGACTTTTTTTCTCATGTAGATCGTTCTTTGACCTGTATGTCGGATTATTTTTTCATCTCCCCTCTACCAATTTCACACCGCACTCCGCTTCCCGTAGGCTATGACCGGAATTCGGAGATATGTGGTTCCAGGTATTCCTCTGCACTGCTTCATCTGAAACAAAAACCGTTTTTAGAATTGTAAACTTGAATATATTCCCCATCGTTTGACCGATCTTTTTTCCAAAATTCGATTTTTTCGCAAAATGGCAGAATCTTAAAAAATGGAAGTCAATTTCGACCCTTTTTTCTGCTTTCTTGGATGAGAAAACATAGAAATAAATAAACATTTCTTAAAAAGAATCGGGCAAACGATTCCAAATTCTATTATCTTTGTGCAGGCAAAAAATGAAACAGATCGATTTATTTGTTCAACAGATATCATTGGAACCGACAAAAAAAAATATAGTTTCGAGATAAACGCGTTTAAAGTTTCAAAATAAATTTTAAGTTAGAAAAGTAAGTATTTTTCAACTAACATGTAATCATCGATTCCAGGGCCATATAAGCATTCTTCCTGTTCATCCTTGGTGTCTATTTTTTCGGATTTTGACACTTTCAGCCGAATCCGTGCCTCTCGAGTTGCATGCTCCGCTCTTATTGCTGACTGGTGGCAGCGACGAGAGTCATACGAATTGAGTTGTGACAGCGAGAGAGATACAATGCTTCCCCTTCTCCAAATTCAAAACCGGGGTATAGCAATATGAGATATTAGCATTGCGTAAATGACCGAAAAGTGAAGTAATTGTGGTAAGAGCAGAATTTAGAGGGTAAAGCGGAAGAATTTTGCAAAACGTTGCATTGCCACCACACATGCCAAGGATGTGTTTATGATATAGAATTACTTTTGGTTTTGTTAAGCGTCGAAATAAAAAGTTATTTACAAATGAAAATTCAAATATTTTTACTTGTGTTCTACCGCGAGCGCATGTGGTGGTTATATCTCGAAACTCAATGTGTCACTTTCTGTAATTTGAATATGTTTCAAAATTTATCTCTTAATCATCAATTTTGTTTAGTTCTTCTCCCGTATTGTTTGATTTAATATTCAACAATATCCCTTGTTGCTATCGGTCCATTACGTTGAGTAAAAGTTATAATATCTAACAGATTTGACAGGTTGAGCTTAGAGATATTACCACCACCAGCGCTCACAGCAGCTAGTCTGAACTGCAGGGTAAAATTTTTGAATTTTAATTTGTAAATAACTTTTTATTACGACCCTTAACTAAACCAAAAGTAATTCTATATCATAAATACATCCTTGGCATGTGTGGTGGCAATGCAACGTTTTGCAAAATTCTTCCGCTATACCCTTGAAATTCAGCTCGTACCACAATCACATCATTTTTCGGCCATTTACAGAATGCTAATATCTCATATTGCTAAACCCCGGTTTTGAATTTGGAGAAGGGGAAGCATTGTATCTCTCTCGCTGTCACAACTCAATTAGAAGAATTGGAGAATTTGTCGGGCGGCGAGGACACAGTTTTCGAATTAAGCGATAACGGTAAACAATTTGGAAAAGTACTTCACTAGTAAAACAAAATATCTGCAATGTCTTTTGGTTAAAACATATCATGGTTTTATTATTCTTCCAATTTATAATATTTTGGAACACTTTTTCAATAAACATATTTCTTGAAATAGATATTAAAATTCAATAAAAGGAGTCAAATATTTAAGTCTATTTTGTTTTTATGTTAAACAATTGAATCGATTTTTGTGAAAATAATTATAACAAGAGCCAATTTCAATAGCTAATTTCTTGTTTCCGGTACCATTTTTGGGAACTATTTTTGCTATAAGTTAAACCGCTTTGGAGTTATTGCAGAAACCGTAAAAAATGACTTGAGTAAACATGCACTGCCGGTTTGAATATCTTTTTCAAAAATAGGAGCGCATATAAAAATCTTAAGTTGAAAGTTTCATAATTTTACCTTAACGGGGGAAATACAAGTAACTACCTGAAAACTCGACGTTTTTTAGGAATTTTTTTTTGGAATATGAAACAACATTCACTTTTCGGGTTTCTTTTATTACATTCAATAAACATTCAGCTTTACTCACGATTTTTTTCAAATATGCCTGACCCCTATGTGACCTTGAAGCTACGCCGAAAAGAGGTCGCGTTAGGCATGCGGACCCAACTGGCGGGAACTCTGGGGACCCGAAACATAAATATTTTTTACTTTTATTAGATAAACCTTATTCTCAGATGTATTTTGTTCTATATGAACCTCCGAAACTAGAAAAAAAAACCAATATTTCATAAAAAAAAACTTAATCTGAAAAAAGATGAACTTTTCAACTTTTTTTTCGAATTTAAGCACCCCTAAATAGTATTTAGTGCTTATTTTTTCATGATTTTAGTGGTTCATATAGAAGTTACAAGTCATTTAAATGAAAACTTTTTGAGTTATTTTTCCCGCCAGTTTGAAAAATACCGTTTCGAGAAAAACGCGTTTAAAGTTTATGTTAGGTAAAAGTGTAATTTTTGGAAACTTTCAGTTGTTATAAGTCAATCGGCGATCCTGAGGCCATACAAGGTTTCTTCCTCTTGCGCATAGAAATCGTTGAGTTCAGCCTGAGCCTGTTTTCTAGCAGTTCTGCCCTCTTTGCTGCAACTCCACGATCGGCGCTCCTGGCGAGTGTAGCGGTCCTCGTCGGATTTAGTGCTGAAGATGTGCGTATTCTAGCCAGTATTGCACTGCAGACCATCCATGATAACATTATTTTTATTTTTCTAATTAATAATAAATTGCTAAGCTTTGACACCCTTTTTCACTAATTATATTTCTTAGAATAAATATTAAATGTCAAATTTCACATTACTTAAGTTTTTTGTTTTTCAGTAATTTTCAACAAGTGACAGGCATAGTTGATACGATTTATGTGAAAAAAATTAAAATAAGAATCAATTTTAAAAGTCATTTTTGTTTCCGGTACCTTATTTGAAAAAAGTTTCAAATAAAGATTATTCAAAATGCTTATATCTATAATTTTAATTTCATCAATTTTTCTGTAAGTGCAATCATTTTTGAGTAATTGCAGAAACCGCAAAAAAATAACTAGAGTTAACATGCACTTCCGGTTTGAATATTGTTTTCAAAAATGAGAGGTTTTCTCTCTAGAAATATACAAATCTTATGTTTGAAGTTACATAATTTTACCATCAACCGTATAGGCTGTAGAACGCTCAAACACACGCACGCATACAGACAGGCAGGCAGACACACACACACACAGACACACACAGACGGATGTCATTCCAAAAATAGTCGGAATCAATACATTGAAGGTCAAAACGTATATTTCCGTTAAAATCTCGAGATTTTTCATGAATACTTGTACTGCGTATAAGAAAGTAAAAATGGTTACATCTCGGTAACTATATTTCTAATCGCCTAGATATTTTACAGGATAAATCTTAAATGTAAAGGCAATTGATTTATGTAATAAAAAAAAAATCGATAACAAATTTATTTTACTTGTATTTCCCCCCTTAAACCGTTTAGGCTATAGAGCGCGCGCACACACCCACACACTCACTCACGCACACACACACACACACACTCAGCCAAACGTCATTCCAAAGTAAAAATGGCATATTGATTATGAATAATAAAATTTATACAAAGTAAATTATTAACTATTGTAGACAAAGCTTGATAAAGAAAGTCAGGAAATGCCTATAAACATTTAAATAACGCTAAATAACTAAACTTAATTTCCTCGACGTTAAAGAAAATCTATTTATTATATTAGCTAGCAAATGTTTGTTTCTCATATCCTAACTCTAGTATTAAAATATTCATTTGCACTGCACAGAATAACCGATTATATAATATTATATAGATATTATATTTTTACTTACTTCACTCTTGAGAGAAGCCACGTAGCCACCTATTGGTCATTCACGAGAGTCCAGAAAGCCCCCATCATGACGTCAGTAAATCTCGTTGTACAAAATGCAAAAATACAATGAAACCATACAAATGCAGCATAATTTATCTTACTGCGCATGTGCAGTAACGCACAGAAAATAAAATGCAATTTCAATTTGAAATTATAGCTTTATTCGCCATTGCACACATACAATATCATATTCAATTGCCTATAACGGATTCATTTTTTCATTAATTAAGCGACGAATAATGTCTAAAAATAAATGCGCCGCCAATTCTCGCCATAAGGATAACATGCCTCTACTGAAAATTAAGTATAATTTTATCCCTTTTCGATAGACGGTTAATTAAATTAATTTCCGAAAATGGTGTCTACGGACCTGACGAAGTTTCGTTAGAGGATGCCATATCTTCGGAACCACCGTGCATGAATATAGTCGAACCCACACCATTTATGTCATTTGCCAATGTTGAGGGAATTTATGTAAATACAACAGCAGACATTTTCATGATACATAACAAAGTTTATTTCATTTACTAGTTATGTATGTCGTTTCATATAGTAAAGGCTGGGAATATTGGATATTTGAACAAAAATTATGTATTAAATGTCTGTATTTATAAATTTAAATTCATAAGCAAATAAATGCTTTGCTGAAATAAAGTTGATATTGTCAAAACTGCTTTAGTTTAAGAAGGCCTATCCGACTCGAGTTTTTGACGCTTCCGTTCGTAACTGAAATGTTGTAGATGGCACTGACAATCATATACGAATATATTAGCGCATTCTAGTTGCATTATAGTTTTGTTATTTGTATTTCCTACATTTTTGAAGGACAATATTTATTTATTTTACATTGAATGAAGCATTTACGTAAAATCAAAATAATTTAACTTTGAAGTAAAAATATAAATTTTGGTGGTATTTGAAGTGGGAAATCATAGGGGTACCAAGCAATACACATAAAATTATATATATATATATATATATATATATATATATATATATATATATATATATATATATATATATATATATGTATTATTAAATGTAAATAAATATAAATATATATATATATATATATATATATATATATATATATATATATATATATATATATATATATATATATATATACTTCGGTAACCGGACGTACGTACACATACACCCGATTGCGGCATAGGAATTAGCCATTTTAGATCTGACGAACTGTCAATCGAATTAAGTTAAGGTTCGGTCCAGGCCGGTCCGACTCAAGCTTTTGACACTTCTAATAGTGACTGAAAAGTTGTAGATGGCACTGACAATCAGTAGTGCTCGTCATGATGCCATGGCCCAACCGGTACGAATATTTTAACGCGACAATATCTAAATATAGTTGCATTATAGTTTTGTTATTTGTATTTCCAAAAATTTTGAAGGATAATATTTATTTATTTTAAATTGAATGACGATATAACTGTTATAAACTCTTTAGATCGGTTTTAATATTTTATTATTAATATCTGAATTACATATCACACAGTATATCTTTCATCATCCCTGCTGTCGTTACTAACAACAACTTCTCTCTTCCTCTGTTTTTTTTTTTTATATAACAAGAAAACACTTTCCAAGCCTGCTTTAATTCTAACATTACCATTTAACGTAAAATCAAATTAATTTAACTTTAAAGTAAAAATATAAATTTTAGTGGTATTTGTAGTGGGAAATCATAGGGGTAAAAAACAATACACATAAAATTATTTCTTATATATATTTAGTTTATGGAATGTTTTGCCAATTTTTATTTTATGCTAATTTTCTTATTGATCTGCATTTAAGAACAATCAATTACGCTCTAAACGTACTTTTAGAAAAATAAAAATAATTCCAGATATTATTTTTTATTTGTGCCTTGGCACGGGAATCGCAGTTTTTTTGAAGTAATTAAATCATTTAAAACCCGATCGCGACACAACAATTGGGCATTTTAAATATTACGTAATGAAGCTAAAGAACCGAAAGAATTAATCTAATTAGGTGAATTAGGTTATGTTTTGGTCCGCTTTTCGATCACTATTGGTTGTCCGAGCCATCTACAATTTTCTAGACAGCGAGCAAAATCTCGTCAACAATAGAATTTTGTAAAAGAGTCGGACGGGCCTGATGGGAATAATGAAAACTAATTTATACTAAATAAATGTTATATATTAAAAAACTTACTATAAAATAATATAAATAAAACATTCTTTCCAAAATTAATATTATTACCTTATGTTCTTCAACTAATAAATCTAATTGATTGATTTGGTCAATTTTTACTTTCTTATACGCAGTATAAGTAATCATGTAATCATTGTAATCATGAAAATTTTCGATCTCGAGATTTTAACGGAAATATACGTATTGACCTTCCCTGAATCGATTCCAACTATTTTTGGAATGACGTCCGTCTCTCTCTCTGTGTGTGTGTGTGTGTGTGTGTGTGTATGTGAGCGCTCTACAGCCCAAACGGCTATAGGGAAAATTATGAAATTTTAAACTTAAGACTTGTATGTGCCTGGTACAAAAACTTCCTAAAATTAAAATTCCGACCGGAAGTGCATGTTTACTCTAGCCATTTCTTGCATTTTCTGCAATTACTCAAAATTGGTTACAGTACCAGAAAATTTTCGTGAACAAAAATTAAAGGTATTTGTATTTAGCACAACTTTTGTTTGAATCTTTTTTCCAAAAAAAGTACTGGCTTCAAAATAAATTTCTGCTTATTATATATATATATATTTTTTACATAAATCGTATCATCTGCGCCTGTCAATTGTTTAACGCAGGAAGAGAAGAAGATCATTGAGATTAAAACAACCGACAAGCTTTCTTATTTCGATGCCCGCAAGTAATTCGAATCTCAGACTAGTCCTGTTTTTAGCCGTTCTTTCGCTTCAATCGCTGCCACACCCGTCATTAAAAACTCTATTGCAATTCAAACGGACACCGTTCCTTCCCCTTATATTGCTACAATTCTTCCAAATTTAACTCCTGTTAAAACTAATTTTCCTAAATCCAGTGTAACTCCAAATCTAAAACCTATTTCGAATCAAAGTACTAAAAATTAAAGTGTAAATAAAACAAAAATTAACGCCAAGCCAAAGATCAAAATTTCCCATTTAAAGGCAAGTCTTTCTACTTCGCCGAAAAAATTTTCTAAGAAAAAAGCAATGGGGGTACGAGAAACATCTAGTGTTTCGAGTTCTTCCATCTCCAAATTTTTTCCTAGTAAGGGATCTCACCTTCGAGATCCTCTTCTCCTATGGAAGTCACAAGCATTAGACTTTCTAGGCCAGAGCGAGATAAATCTTCCACACCCACATAATGCCTCCCATACTACAATGGAATTGTAATGGTTTCTACAGCCATTTCGAAGAATTTAAAGTTCTCAATGCCGAGCAGACTCCCTCTTGCATTTGCTTACAGGAAACACATTTTCAAGACACCAGAGCTGTTTCATTACGAGGTTTCTCAGTATTTCGTACAGATGTGCCTATTGATGGCCAAGCTCGTGGAGTAGCAATTCTGGTTCGTGAAGGTGTGTATTGTGAGGAGATTGCTTTGAATTATGAATTTCAAGCTGTTGCTGTCCGTGTCGCTATTCCTGTTCTGGTCACTATATGTTCTACCTATCTTCCGCCAAACGCCAATGTCGATATGCGTGATATCGTTGATTTAATTGATCAATTGCCTGTTCCATTCATTTTTACGGGCGATATCAACGCCCATAATCCTGAATGGGGATCAACGCGGTAGCCGTTTGGAACACCTATTCGCCGCAAGTACGCATGTCATCTTAAATGATGGTAGCATGACACATTTTTCTGCAGCGTGGAGATCTTTCACTGCTATTGATCTAATGATCTGTTATGCAGCAATAGCTCCATTGTTTGAGTGACATGTGCACTCGGACTTGCATCAAAGTGACCACTTTCCGATCATTCTTATAGTTTTGCAGAGCTCAGATTCTGATGCTCGTTGTCCGAAATGGGCTTTAAAGCGAGCAGATTGGAATCTATTCTCGGAGTTGGCTGTATTTGGTGAAAATGATTTCGTTGACGTGGACAACCATGTTCGGTATTTCACGGATGCAATCAAGTCTGCTGCGCAAGAAAGTATTCCTATAACACCAGTTCATTCTAATGGAACACCCGTTCCCTGGTGGAGCGATGAGTGCAAGATTGCTATCCGAGAAAAACGACGTATTTTTCGCCATTTCAGGCAATTTCCAACCACCGAGAATATGATACATTACTTCCAAACCAAGGCAAAAGCTAGAAGAATTGTTCGGAAGAGTAAGAAAGCGTCATGGCAGAAATACATTTCTTCCATTACAACCTCCACTTCAGTTTCTAAAGTATAAGAGAAGGTCAGAAAAATATCTGGCCGCTCAAAATCTAGCACTGTTTCTGGCCTAAAAATCAATGGCAATTTCATTACCTGTCGGCCTGATGTTGCTAATATCATAGCATCCACTTTCGCGCATACTTCAAGTTCCAATTATTACCCAGCTGAGTTCCTCACTCGAAAATCAATCTTGGAGCGTCAATGTCTCAATTTTGCATCTTTGGGCGATGAAATATACAATCTTTCTTTCAGCGTGGATGAGCTTGAAAGTGCGATTTCAGATTCTCACGACAGCGCTCCTGGACCTGAGTCTATTCACTACCAGATGCTTCGCCATTTGGATCCTCCTGGAAAAACTTTTCTTTTACAAATGTATGATCGCATTTGGTTTTCCGGTATCTGCCCAACACCATGGCGTGATGCGATTATTGTACCAATCCCAAAGCCTGGAAAAGACAAAACCTGCCATCTAGCTATCGCCCAGTTTCGCTTACCAGTTATGTCTGCAAGCTCATGGAACGCATGATCAACAGGCGTCTTGTTTGGTTCCTGGAATCAAACAACCTGTTGGATAACATCCAGTGCGGCTTCCGCCGTTTCCGTTCCACTACAGACCACCTGGTAGGGCTTGAATCAACCATCCGGGATGCTTTTCTCAACAAGCAACATATGGTAGCTGTGTTTTTTGATATTGCTCGGGCCTATGATACCACTTGGCGTTTTGGTATTATGCGCACTTTACACTCCTGGTGCTTGTGAGGTAATCTACCCATATTTCTTGAAAGCTTTCTTTTCTTAAGGAAATTTCAAGTTCGTGTGGGAAATGACCTCTCCAACATTTTAACTCAAGAAAACGGAGTACCGCAAGGATCTATTTTGAGTGTCACGTTGTTTGCTGTGGCCATCAACGGTGTTACTCAGTGTATTCTTTCACCTGTGCTGGCATCCTTGTACGTGGACTTGGCGATTTTCTGCAGTTCTCGCAATATGGCTTCCATAGAGCGTCAGCTGCAGTTAACAATCAATCGTCTTTATACCTGGGCTACTGAGCAAGGTTTCGTATTTTCTGCGGCCAAGACAGAGTGCATTCACTTCTGTCAACGCCGTCACCTTCACATAGATCCTGTTCTCTCTCTCTCAACGGTACTGATCTTCGATTTATGGAAACTGTCCATTTTCTTGGGCGTGCCCATTTTGTGGCTTTGAAGGCAAAATGTCGGCTTTCTCTAAATCTATTGCAAGTTCTATCTTCCAAATTGTGGGGTGCCGATAGAATTTCTATGCTGCGCCTGTATCGGGCTTTGTTACGCTCCAAGCTGGACTACGGCTGTATCGCTTACGCGTCTGCCAGGTCATCCGTTATCAAAACCATTGATACGATACACCATACCGGTATTCGTCTTTCTACTGGTGCTTTTCGTACCAGTCCAATACCAAGCGTATTGTGCGAAGCTGACGAGCCTTCTCTGTATGATCGTCGCAGGGTTTTGACCATGAACTACACGGCAGCCATGAAGTCGAAACCATATCACCTGGTTTTTGACACGGTCTTTGGTCAACAGTTCGCGGAGATTTGTGACAGAAGGGCTCGTTCGGTGGGTTCCTTTTCTATCAGATCTCGCAATACTTTTGGAGAAAGATCTCGCAATACTTTTGGAGAAGTTAATTTTGAACTTCCTTCAACCCCAGACACTTCTTTCAGCCCCTTTCCTCCGTGGACATTCTCCCGTCCGAATACCAACTATGCGCTTTCAAGCTTTGATCCGCTACTCCATCCATTCTGTTCCAACGTGAGTTTTCTCAAATCATTGCCAACTATTGGCAATGGATTCGCATTTACACCGACGGTTCGAAGAGCAACGGCAGGGTTGCATGTGCTTTTATATCGGCAAGAGGTGCGTGTGAGTTTCGACTTCACAAACTCTCGTCCGTATACCACTCTACCAAGCACTTCTCTATATTTGCAGGCCCGCACGTAATTCTTTCGTTATTGTGTCGCACTCGATGAGTGCTTTGAAAGCGATTGATTCTTTCTACCGTAAACATCCTCTCTTGCAGCAAATACAAGCAACCTTGATGACATTATGGTCAAAAGGGGCTATTGTACGCTTTATTTGGGTACCGAGTCATGCTGGTATTCGCAGGAATGAAGCGGCTGATGCAGCGGCTAAACGAGCTTTGTCCAAGGCCACCATTGATTTTGATCGGGAGCTTGCTGATGACCTCAAAGGTCATTTCAAGTATCTGATCATAAATCAATGGCAAGAAAGGTGGAGTCACATAGAAGAAAATAAGCTCAGGAATGTTAAGCAAAACGTGAAGGCATGGGATTCTTCCCATAGGGCATCCCGAAAGGAGGAGGTCGCTGTGGCGAGACTCCGGATAGGGCACGCCTGGTGGACGCATGGCCATCTTCTGCTCCGATGTGCGAAACGTGTGACACTGCTTTGCCGGTGGCGCACGTTTTGTTGGAGTGCTCCCAGTTTACCGAGCAGCGAAACAGGGCGGGTCTGTCACTTGACCTGTCGGTTGCTCTTGGTGACCATTCGACCCTCATTGACAGAGTCGTCCTGTTCCTCAGGAATACAGGACTTTTTGCCTTTATTTAACAGTGCTAATTTTATCCATAATTTTATTTACTCGTTTAATTTAGCCCCGTTCAAAAAAATTTTACAAATTCTTTATTTTATTTTACAATTTTAAGTATGTATGTTCTACATGTTTACATGTACATTTTTATCCCTTTTTAATAATATTTTACAATTTCTTGATTTTATTTATACAATTTTATACTTTTTTTAATTTAATCATTCATTTCATTCTGCAGTTTATGGCGTGAATAGCCCAAGAGGCTGATACGCCTTTAATTTTAATCCTACCTACCTACCTACATTTCAAAAATGTATTTTTGGTCATTAATTATGAAAATTAATTTCATTTTTTGTACTTGTAGTAGGGATTGTACTTGGCATGCAACGTCTTGCAATGAAAATATGAACATTTTAATGATGCAAAAAGATACTAAAATGTGATGTCTTGAACTCAAAATAATTAACTAAACAGATCAGAGCATGTCACTGTTAGAAATAAGTTGTTTACAATCCAAAACGGCATATAAATCATGTACGTCAGTCGTCAATTGTTATTGTAGTAGCCTTTGCAGTTGTTTATATACCTGTCAATAAAATAGTATCGTTTTTACCACATTCAAGAGTTTTGTATCCGTTTATTCCAAATTGCCTTATTTAATCTTAACAGTTACATATACTAAAACTTTAATTTTTTAGAAATATAAACCAAACTAAGTGCTATTATTTTACACTTTCACGTCGCCAACATCGCGATTAATAAACATCTGCAGTGTCATGCACCGAACTATCTTATACGCTTTTGAGTTAAATCACATCCTTTTCTCATTATTTTTCTAATTTATAATATTTGTTCTAACCTCTGGAAAACTATTACATTAAATAAATTTCTTAGAATAAATATAAAATGTCAAACTTCAAATTATTTAAGTCTGTTTTGTTTTTTTTTGATAAACAATTGACAGGCGCAGATGATACGATATATGTAAAAAATAAATATAATAAGAAGAAATTTCAAGAGCCATTTTTTTGTTTCAGGTACCGTTTGGAAAAAAATACAAAATACTGATATCTATAAATTTTATCGTAACAATTTTTCGGTAACTGCAAAAAATGACTAGAGTAAACATGCACTTCCCGTCGGAATATGGTTTTCAAAAATAAGAGGTTTTCGTACCAGGCACATACAAGTCTTAAGTTTAAAATTTCATAATTTTTTCTTTAGCCGTTTGGGCTGTAGAGCGCTCATATACAAACACACGCCCAGACATACACACACATACACACACACACACACACACACACACAAACACACACACACACACACACACACACACACACACTCACTCACACACACACTCGCTCACTCACTCACTCACTCACTCACTCACTCACTCACTCACTCACTCACTCACTCACTCACTCACTCACTCACTCACTCACTCACTCACTCACTCACTCACTCACTCACTCACTCACTCACTCACTCACTCACTCACTCACTCACTCACTCACTCACTCACTCACTCACTCACTCACTAACTCACTAACTCACTAACTCACTAACTCACTAACTCACTAACTCACTAACTCACTAACTCACTAACTCACTCACTCACTCACTCACTCACTCACTCACTCACTCACTCACTCACTCACTCACTCACTCACTCACTCACTCACTCACTCACTCACTCACTCACTCACTCACTCACTCACTCACTCACTCACTCACTCACTCACTCACTCACTCACTCACTCACTCACTCACTCACTCACTCACTCACTCACTCACTCACTCACTCACTCACTCACTCACTCACTCACTCACTCACTCACTCACTCACTCACTCACTCACTCACTCACTCACTCACTCACTCACTCACTCACTCACGCACTCACTCACTCACTCACTCACTCACTCACTCACTCACTCACTCACTCACTCACTCACTCACTCACTCACTCACACACACTGACAGACGTCATTCCAAAAATAGTCGTAATCGATTCAGGAAAGGTCAAAACGTATATTTCCGTTAAAATCTTGAGATCGACATTTTTCATGATTACAATACTTATACTGCGTATAAGAAAATAAAAAAGTTAAGAAAATGTAATTGCAGTTAAGAAGGGTTATTTGTAAAGCGTGCCCTATTAAATTTTTGTTAAAACTTATGTTAAATTGTAAATAATTATATTATTGTTAAAATTTTTCATCTGAATTTTTAAGAGGGAAAATTTACGCGGACTATTAATGTTACGCACGCGGCCGGCCAACATTGTTGCCATGTCGTTATATGCCTATCGTCAGATAGTCTGAATATTTGTACTTTATATTGAATATTTCAAATTTGACCGTGTGAACTCTATTAAACATGTGGCAATAATTATATTAAGGCTTGTAGGCCCCGTTAGCATTATTTATATTATTTTTTTACCAATGAAAGGGAAAAATGGTGAAACTCCATAAGAGCCCATGCTAAATGAAAATTTTCAATCTCCTAAACTATCGCGTAAAATTTCATGAAACTTTGCTGAAATTTTGACAGTAATAACATCAACTTATTTACGAAAAATGAATAGCTTTGTAGCATTTTTAATTTATGTCTCATACAACCTTAATATCTATTCAATGATATAATTTAGTGAAAAGGGGTTTCAGAGGTTAGTAAAATATTATAAATTAGAAAAACATCTGCAGTGTCATGCATCGAACTTTCTTATACGCATTTGATTTAAACCACATCGTAGTTACATTATTTTTCTAATTTATAATATTTGGACACTTTTACAATAAATATATTTCTTAGAACAAATATGAAATGTCAAACTTCAAATTATTTAAGTCTATTATGTTTCTTTGATAAACAATTGACAGGCGCAGATAATACGATTTATGTAAAAATATATAATAAGCAGAAATTTATTTTGAAACCAGTACTCTTTTTGGAAAAAAATTTCAGACAAAAGTTGTGCTAAATATAAATTCCTTAAAATTTTGTTCATGCAATTTTTCAATAACTGTAACCGTTTTTGAGTAAATGCAGAAACTGCAAAAAATGACTAGAGTAAAAAGGCACTTCCGCTTTGAATATTTTATTCAAAAATAAAAGGTGGACATCCCAGGCATAAGCAAATCTTAAGTTTAAAGTTTCCTTATTTTAGCTTCAACCGTTGAAGCTGTAGAGAACATACCGAGACACACACACAGACGGACGTCATTCCAAAAATAGTCGTAATCGATTCAGGGAAGGTCAAAACGTATAATTCCGTTAAAATTTCGCGATCAAAATTTTTCATGATTACAATACTTACTTATACTGCGTATAAGAAAGTAAAAAGTCTAAATATGATCTAACCGAAATGCTTATAAGAAAGTTCAGTGCATGACACTGCAGTAGTTTTTAAAATCGATACTAGATGAAGAGGAATAAAGATAGGGACAAAATATTAGGTAGACCTATTTATTTTATGGGAAGTTTAAGTATTATGTTATAAAAATTTACAAAATACAAAATTGCGGTCGGGACGGCCAGTTGAAAATGCGCGCTCCGCATCTGCGCGGCACAGTGCAGGGATCACAACTTTAATCTGCAAATTAAAAACAAACATTTTTCTGTAAATGGGCAATATTATTGACGGTAATATGTTGAGTCTTGAACAAAATATTGATTTTTCCTATGTTTTTTGGATTGTTCAATAAGTGATCGTTCTTTCGTTCTGTTTTTACTTATACGCAGTATAAGTATACATTACTTATACTGCGTATAAGTAAAAACAAACAAATAACCCTTCTTAACTGCAATTACATTTTCTTAACTTTTTTATTTTCTTACACGCAGTATAAGTATTGTAATCATGAAAAATTTCGATCTCGAGATTTTAACGGAATTATACGTTTTGACCTTCCCTGAATTGATTCCAACTATTTTTGGAATGACGTCCGTCTGTGTGTGTGTGTGTGTGTGTGTGTGTGTGTGTGTGTGTGTATGTGTGTGTGTGTGTGTGTGTGTGTGTGTGTGTGTGTGTATGTGTGTGTGGCTGTGTGTGTTTATGTGTGTATTTGAGCGCTCTACAGCTCAAACGGCTGAAGGGAAAATTATGAAATTTTAAAATTTAGATTTGAATGTGCCTGGCAAGAAATCCTTTTATTTTTGAAAACAATATACCGACCGGAAGTGCTTGTTTCCTCTAGTCATTTTTTGCAGTTTCTGCAATTACTCAAAAATAGTTGCAGTGACAGAAAAATTATTACTATAAAAATTATAGATATCAGCATTATGTACAACTTTTATTTGAAACTTATTTTCAAAAACGGTACTGGAAACAAGAAAATGGCTCTTGAAATTTCTTTTTGTTATATTTTTTTTACATAAATCGTATAATATGCGCCTGTCAATAGTTTATCAAAAAAAAAACAGACTTAAATAATTTGAAGTTTGGCATTTTATATTTAATTCTAAGAAGTATATTTATTGTAAAAGTGTTCCAAACAAATGTTATAAATTAGAAAAATAATGAAAATAGTATGTGATTTAACCCAAATGCGTATGACACTGCATATGTTTTCAATATAAAATATTTTTTAAAAGTAACTAGACAACAACTCTGATGTGCAGAATAAAAACAAACACTTTTCTGTAAGTGGGTAAGATTATTGACGGTAATATGGTGAGTTTTACACACAAAAAAAAATATATAGATATATATATATATATATATATATATATATATATATATATATATATATATATATATATATATATATATATATATATATATATATATATATATATATATATATCTATATATATCTATATATATATATATATATATATATATATATATATATATATATATATATATATATATACATATATATATATATATATATATATATATATATATATATATATATATTTATATATATATATATATATATATATATATTTATATATATATATATATATATATATATATATATATATATATATATATATACATATATATATATATATATATATATATATATATATATATATATATATATATATATACATATATATATATATATAGGGTAAGGTTGCTCAAGTATATATATATCTATATATATATATATATATATATATATATATATATATATATATATATATATATATATATATATATATATATATATATACATATATATATATATATATATATATATATATATATATTTATATATATATATATATATATATATATATATATTATATATATATATATATATATATATATATATATATATATATATATACATATATATATATATATATATATATATATATATATATCTATATATATATATATACATATATATATATATATAGGGTAAGGTTGCTCAAGTCGTACCAGTGCTTAAATCGTACCACACGAGTTCTGAGCGAACTGCGCAGACAACCGCGCATACAACCAAAAAGAAATATATATCTGAGTCAACCAAATGTTTTAAGTGTCATTTTCTGCTATAAAAGTGGTTTGTTATAAATCCTCGCATCATGTTAGTTTTTTTCAATTTTTACTTTCTTATACGCAGTATAGTAAGTATTGTAATCATGAAAAATTTTGATCTCGAGATTTTAACGGAAATATATCTTTTGACCTTCCCTGAATTGAGTCTGACTATTTTTGAGATGACGTCTGTCTGTCTGTGTGTGTGTGTGTGTGTGTGTGTGTGTATGTGTGTATGTGTGTGAGTCTGTCTGTGTGTATGTGTGCGCTCTGCAGCCTAAACGGTAAAAGATACAGTTACGAAACTTCAAACTTAAGATTTTTATGTGCCTGACAAGAAAACCTCCTATTTTGAAATGAATATTCCAACAGGAAGTGCATGTTTACTTAATTCATTTTTTGCATTTTCTGCTATAACTCAAAAACGGTAGTTTTTACAGCAAAATTTTTAGTATAAAAATAAAAGATATTGATATTTCGTATAACTTTTATTTGAAAATATTTTTCAAAAAAGGTACTGGTTACAAAAAAGGAGTGTTTTTTTCAATATGCTGCTTTAACTCAAAAATGGTAGTACTTACAGCAAAATTAGTATAAATGAAAATAAAGATATTAAAATTTCGCATATCTTTTATTTGAGAAGTATTTTCAGAAAAGGTGCCGGTTACAACAAAAATTAAGTTATTTTCAATATTAGATTCAATACTTCTCACGTCTACGAGCGGAGGTAATGTCTATATAATTGTCCCCCGGCAGTAGTTGATCTACTCGCCACGGCATGTCTGGCGCTGATCCACAGACAAGTATACAGTGACGAATAACGTAAAGCAGCGTTTAATATTGTAGTGCTACCTCCGCACTAAAGGTGGCTACCATCAAAAATTCAAACGCTATTACACGACTAACTAACATCATACTTGTTCAACAATTTCGAAAAGAAATATGATCTTATATTGAATGGGTCGTGTATTTTTGCTGTTTGTTTTCATTTGTATACAATAGCGGATATATCTAGCGAACGATAATTTTGATATGTTAAACAAAATTTAAATTTCTTAAAAATGTATTTAAGATATCAGTGCATGAGTTTTTTTTAATTCTTACTAACTAATTAACATGCGTATAAGAAAGTCCAGTTACAGACACGTCAGCTTTTTTAATAATTTTCTGCATATGTTTGGAAGTTAATATTGCAAGTTAATTATTGATAAAATTATGTTACTTATTAAATATAAATTCAGAAGAATATATATAATCGTTTGGTCGAAACGAGATTGTATTAATTTTATTCAATATTTGATTATGTTTATTTTTAATGTTAACTTGTGTCGTGTCTTAAGTCGTACCCATATGAGATTCCTATATCGTACTGTAATGAAAATGTAAAAAATGCGACAAATAAAAGAAATGCAGTAATTAATAAAAAGGAATGGTATTAAAAATTAAAAAGAAGAAAAATAATTGGTTTTGTTTTATTTGTAGAGTAGATCGAGAGGAAACATGATAAATTGCTTGAAATGAAAATTGTGTGCTCACGATTTATGCGCTAGAGTTGATAAAAGAACAAAAAATATATATATATGTGATGTTTGATTATGTATCTAATAAACTAAATAATAAAAAATAAATTTTCATTCATTTGTTGCTTAATTTAATCCTTAGGTACGACTTTGGCTATAGGTGGTACGACTTAGGAAACCGGTTTCTTTAGTCGTACCGATGTAACTTTTTAAAGATTTAGTTTATTTTACGTGAAAGAATATAGATTTTTAATTTTCTTTATAATAAATAACTACAATATTAGTGCAGGTAGTGAACAACACATTTTATTTTTATTTATTTGATAAATCCTAGGTTTTATATGCTTTTTCCCTTATGAGGTACGACTTGAGCAACCTTACCCTATATATATATATATATATATATATATATATATATATATATATATATATATATATATATATATATATATATATATATATTTTGTGTAAAACTCACCATATTACCGTCAATAATATTACCCACTAACAGAAAAATGTTTGTTTTTATTCTGCACATCAGAGTTGTGATCCCTGCACTGTGCCGCGCAGATGATGAATTTTCGCCGAGCCGTGATTTATCAACCGGCCTTCCAGACCGCAACTTTGTATTTTTTTAAATTTTTATAACAATACTCATATTTCACATCCTCTTCATCTAGTATCGATTTTAAAAAAGATCTTATTTTACGGTGTTAACACTAGGGAAACCCCTTAAAGAGAAATTGAATGCGTATCTTTTTAGTCATTACAATTTATTTAATCTGTGGCTCAATTTCGTTTTTTTCTCTCATGACTTGCGGACCAAAATTCTGATATTAAAACATAAATCGATATATCTCACCTAAATATTAACGAAATAAGTTGCTGTTTTTCTGCTCCTTGTTGTGCTACAGAAATATATCTTTTGACCTTAACTGAATCTAGTTTATTTTTGAGATGACGTTTGTCTGAGTGTGTGTGTGTGTGTTTCTGTGTGTGCGTGTGTGTATTTGTGCGCTCTACAGCGGAAGTACTTACAGCAAAATTAGTAAGAATCAAAATAAAAGATATTAATATTTCGCATACCTTTTATTTGAAAATATCTTTCAGAAAAGGTACTGGTTACAAAAAATTTTGAAATTTGTTCATATATAAATTATTTTACACATATCGTATGAACTATGCATAATAATTCATCAACATAGAAAGAAAAATAGACTTAATATTTTCAGAATTTCAAAATCAACAACGTGTCTTCACACATATGTTTGTAATTTGTGTATGTTTAATATTTCAGTTGTTGAAAAAAAATTAAATAATTTAATAATTGCACAGCTGTTAGTTGTTAGTTATTTTTGAGTAATTGCAGAAACTGCAAAAAATGACCGAGTAAATAGGAACTTCCGGTTTGAACAAGGTTTTCAAAAATAGGAGGTTATCTTGCTAGACATATATAAATCTTAAGTTTGAAGTTTCATAATTATAACTTCAACCGTTTAAGCAGCACACTCACACACATACAGACACACATAGATGCACACACATACACACAGACAGACCTCATTCCAAAAATAGTCGGACTCAATTCTCGAGATTGAAATTTTTCGATTACAATACTTATACTGCGCATAAGAAAGAAAAAACCGCAAATATTTTAAAACATAAGATTTAATTTGCGCGTTGTTTATGCTACAAATGACGGCAAAAATGCTTATCTAGTTTCGTTTACAACATACGACTAATAAATTTTCTTAGGAATATTTGAATTCTATAATACCAATGATAATTCATTATGGTGGCTTTATTCAATAGAACATTATAGGGCTATTTTTTGTTTGATGGAGGAAAATATAAAATTCTCTTTCTACGTCAAAAAAGCGAAGCAGAAACGGATCTTTATTGCTAATGATTTATAAAATATCTGCAGTGTCATGCACCGAACTTTCTTATACGCGTATGGGTTAAACTATATCGTAGTTACATTATTTTTCTAATTTATAATATTTGTTTTAACCTTTAGATCGCTTTTAAAGTAAATATATTTCTTAGAACAAATATAAAATGTCAAACTTCAAATAATTTAAGTCTATTTTGTTTCTTTGATAAACAATTGACAGGCGCAGATGATACGATTTATGTTAAAAATATTTATAATAAGCAGAAATTTATTTGGAAAACAGTACTTTTTGGAAAATATATTCAAACAAAAGTTGTGTTAAATAAAAATACCTATAATTTTTGCTTATGAAATTTTTCTGTAACTGTAACCATTTTTGAGTAATTGCAGAAACTGCAAAAAATGAATAGAGTAAATAGGCACTTCCGCTTTGAATATTTTTTTCAAAAATAGGAGGTGCACACCTCAGGCGTATGCAAATTTTAAGTTTAAAGTTTCATAATTTTAGCTTCAACCGTTTAGGCTGTAGAGAACATACACACACACACAGACACACACACACATACACACACAGACGGACGTCATTCCAAAAATAGTCGGAATCGATTCAGGGAAGGTTAAAACGTATATTTCCGTTAAAATCTCGAGTTCGAAATTTTTCATGACTACAATACTTACTTATACTTCGTATAAGAAAGTAACAAAACGGTACAATATAAGGAATAAATGCGAAAAATATAATTTTAATCTCAATTTTTAATTGTAACGTACATGTTTGTATTACATTTATTGAATGAAGGTGAAATAACATAATTAATCAAATAAAATTTATATGCTATATACTTGTCCTTCAACATTTTTACATTTTATCCTAGAATAAATTTAAAGCGTTATTATTGTGTCAAATATGAAAAAAATTTCCTTGCAATTCTTACCTGTTATGGGTTTTTAAAGATTTTTCAATTGCCAAAATAGGTAACTCAAATGTCAATGTTAGACAAGCAGCCAATAATACAGAATAACAGAAATCAATAAAATATTCGTTGATCTAAAATAAATCGTTTGTTATTATTAACGAAATGTATTAAAATTTTAATTTCATAGAAACTGTCATTATTCTATAAATGAAATCAGGCCCAATGGAACAAAATAAGTTTTGTAGTTGATGAATTAGCTATCTTCTCTGTAAATATGAGAAAAACTATGCAATAAACAGCGCTCAAACAGACAAACTGGATGAGAATATAAAATACAATTTATAATGGACGTCTGTTTTGCAAAGGTCAAATGATTGTGTTAATTTTAAAACTTTCGCAAACGAAGTCATGAGAAAAATTATTATGAAAATTTTAATCTTATTACCCTGAAACGAATCTGAATATATGCATGTGAGTATGAGATTTGGTGCGCGGGTGCGTGTGTGTGGACGGATTTGCGCATGCGCGTTTACTGTTTTTGTGGTTTCTGCAACTGTTAAATTCGAGAGATCGATCTTTTTAATACTCACTCATTACTGCATATAAGAAGGTAAAAAATTATTTGCCATGCCATATGTCTTGCTCTTAAAAAGAAGTATGATAGAATAGTAGATGAGTAAGAGTTTCCCAAGTGTGCTACTGATTTACACAAGGTTTTCGGATTTTGTTCAAAATTCATATTTAGGTAGATCTAATGAATAAAAATTAGGTTCTGAAAATATTTTGGAAAAAAAATATTTAATTTTTGAGTTATAAGCTATTGAATATTTTTGAGTTCATCAATTAAATAATTAATATCTCAGATATTAGTTAATAGAAATTTATGAAATTTTGGTAAAATGTAGCTAATTGATAGACCTATTTAAATATATTTAAAAAAAATTAATTTACGTTTAATTTATATATGAAAAATTAAGTTTTTAATAAACAAATTAATTTTTTTTCATGTTCTCCATGTGATACATGAATTTTAATTTATCCACAAGATTGTAAAAGTCTTCTTCTTCAAAATGGAAAAATAAAATTTATGGGCCGGAATTAGTAACCGAGTTATAGTAACTTTAGCGAGTCACTAACGCCTAGGCGCAAGGAAACTACCGCGCGCGATGTATATGTTATTCAAGTGTTTGGGGTTCAAAGGATTGTGATATAAGCAAATATGATATGTTTACTGAAATCAACAAATAAATTAATAATTGCAATTTAATAATTACGTATGCGTATGCGTATGCGTATGCGTATGCGTATGCGTATGCGTATGCGTATGCGTATGCGTATGCGTATGCGTATGCGTATGCGTATGCGTATGCGTATGCGTATGCGTATGCGTATGCGTATGCGTATGCGTATGCGTATGCGTATGCGTATGCGTATGCGTATGCGTATGCGTATGCGTATGCGTATGCGTATGCGTATGCGTATGCGTATGCGTATGCGTATGCGTATGCGTATGCGTATGCGTATGCGTATGCGTATGCGTATGCGTATGCGTATGCGTATGCGTATGCGTATGCGTATGCGTATGCGTATGCGTATGCGTATGCGTATGCGTATGCGTATGCGTATGCGTATGCGTATGCGTATGCGTATGCGTATGCGTATGCGTATGCGTACGCATACGCATACGCGTACGCGTACGCGTACGCGTACGCGTACGCGTATGCGTATGCGTATGCGTATGCGTATGCGTATGCGTATGCGTATGCGTATGCGTATGCGTATGCGTATGCGTATGCGTATGCGTATGCGTATGCGTATGCGTATGCGTATGCGTATGCGTATGCGTATGCGTATGCGTATGCGTATGCGTATGCGTATGCGTATGCGTATGCGTATGCGTATGCGTATGCGTATGCGTATGCGTATGCGTATGCGTATGCGTATGCGTATGCGTATGCGTATGCGTATGCGTATGCGTATGCGTATGCGTATGCGTATGCGTATGCGTATGCGTATGCGTATGCGTATGCGTATGCGTATGCGTATGCGTATGCGTATGCGTATGCGTATGCGTATGCGTATGCGTATGCGTATGCGTATGCGTATGCGTATGCGTATGCGTATGCGTATGCGTATGCGTATGCGTATGCGTATGCGTATGCGTATGCGTATGCGTATGCGTATGCGTATGCGTATGCGTATGCGTATGCGTATGCGTATGCGTATGCGTATGCGTATGCGTATGCGTATGCGTATGCGTATGCGTATGCGTATGCGTATGCGTATGCGTATGCGTATGCGTATGCGTATGCGTATGCGTATGCGTATGCGTATGCGTATGCGTATGCGTATGCGTATGCGTATGCGTATGCGTATGCGTATGCGTATGCGTATGCGTATGCGTATGCGTATGCGTATGCGTATGCGTATGCGTATGCGTATGCGTATGCGTATGCGTATGCGTATGCGTATGCGTATGCGTATGCGTATGCGTATGCGTATGCGTATGCGTATGCGTATGCGTATGCGTATGCGTATGCGTATGCGTATGCGTATGCGTATGCGTATGCGTATGCGTATGCGTATGCGTATGCGTATGCGTATGCGTATGCGTATGCGTATGCGTATGCGTATGCGTATGCGTATTGCGTATGCGTATGCGTATGCGTATGCGTATGCGTATGCGTATGCGTATGCGTATGCGTATGCGTATGCGTATGCGTATGCGTATGCGTATGCGTATGCGTATGCGTATGCGTATGCGTATGCGTATGCGTATGCGTATGCGTATGCGTATGCGTATGCGTATGCGTATGCGTATGCGTATGCGTATGCGTATGCGTATGCGTATGCGTATGCGTATGCGTATGCGTATGCGTATGCGTATGCGTATGCGTATGCGTATGCGTATGCGTATGCGTATGCGTATGCGTATGCGTATGCGTATGCGTATGCGTATGCGTATGCGTATGCGTATGCGTATGCGTATGCGTATGCGTATGCGTATGCGTATGCGTATGCGTATGCGTATGCGTATGCGTATGCGTATGCGTATGCGTATGCGTATGCGTATGCGTATGCGTATGCGTATGCGTATGCGTATGCGTATGCGTATGCGTATGCGTATGCGTATGCGTATGCGTATGCGTATGCGTATGCGTATGCGTATGCGTATGCGTATGCGTATGCGTATGCGTATGCGTATGCGTATGCGTATGCGTATGCGTATGCGTATGCGTATGCGTATGCGTATGCGTATGCGTATGCGTATGCGTATGCGTATGCGTATGCGTATGCGTATGCGTATGCGTATGCGTATGCGTATGCGTATGCGTATGCGTATGCGTATGCGTATGCGTATGCGTATGCGTATGCGTATGCGTATGCGTATGCGTATGCGTATGCGTATGCGTATGCGTATGCGTATGCGTATGCGTATGCGTATGCGTATGCGTATGCGTATGCGTATGCGTATGCGTATGCGTATGCGTATGCGTATGCGTATGCGTATGCGTATGCGTAATGCGTATGCGTATGCGTATGCGTATGCTGTCTGCTAGTATGCGTATTGCGTATGCGTATGCGTATGCGTATGCGTATGCGTATGCGTATGCGTATGCGTATGCGTATGCGTATGCGTATGCGTATGCGTATGCGTATGCGTATGCGTATGCGTAGGCGTATGCGTATGCGTATGCGTATGCGTATGCGTATGCGTATGCGTATGCGTATGCGTATGCGGATGCGTATGCGTATGCGTATGCGTATGCGTATGCGTATGCGTATGCGTATGCGTATGCGTATGCGTATGCGTATGCGTATGCGTATGCGTATGCGTATGCGTATGCGTATGCGTATGCGTATGCGTATGCGTATGCGTATGCGTATGCGTATGCGTAATGCGTATGCGTTGCGTATGCG
>OX063279.1:5735000-5767500 GCA_944039245.1 Nebria salina
GCGCTAAATACTTACTAATTTTGCTGGTGTATATTTGGTTTTCTTCGTCAAAAATATATAATATCCAAGCATTATACCCATTAGCCATGGACCATATCGAGTATGCGTTGGCGTATAATATTTTGTCATATAATTTTGATCTCTGAAAAATTCGTTTGGAGACAGTCAAGATATTCAGTTTCTGAATTTCTTACATTTCATTATATTATATTATATTATATTATCTTATATATATATATATATATATATATATATATATATATATATATATATATATATATATATATATACAGGCTGTGATTTAAAAAAACTGGCCATAGGCGTTTAAATGGAAAATCAATTTTAGACAAAGATATTTCAAATAAATGTTGTAGAGAATTAAATTATGCATCTAAATTAGTAAGAAAATTTAATTTTTTGCATTTCATAACTGAAAACATCTGCAGTGTCATGCACCGAACTTTCTTATACGCAAATGAGTTAAACCATATCGTAGTTACATTATTTTTCTAATTTACAATATTTGTTCTAACCTGTAGATCGCTTTTACAGTAAATATATTTCTTAGAATAAATATAAAACGTCAAACTTCAAATTATTTTAGTCTATTTTGCTAAACAATTGACAGGCGCAGATGATACGATTTATGTAAAAATTAATATAATATGAAGAAATTTCAAGAGCCATTTTATTTTTTCCGGTACCGTTTGGGAAAACAAGTTTCAAATAAAAGTTGTACAACATGCAGATATCTATAATTTTTATCGTAATAATTTATCTGTAACTGCAACTATTTTTGAGTAATTGCAGAAACTGCAAAAAAATTCTAGAGTAAACATGCACTTCCGGTCGGAATATTGTATTCAAAAATAGAAGGTTTTCTTGCCAGGCATATACAAATCTTAAGTTTAAAATTTCATAATTTTCACTTTAGCCGTTTGGGCTGTAGAGCGCTCACATACACACACAGACACACTCACACATACACATTCACACACACACACACACACACAAACACACACACACAAACATAATCACACACACACAGACGGACGTCATTCCAAAAAGATTCGGAATCGATTCAGGGAAGGTCAAAACGTATATATCCGTTAAAATCTCGAGATCGAAAATTTTTCATGATTACAATACTGATACTGCGTATAAGAAAGTAAAAACTAAATAATGTATCGACGTGTCATATTCTGAAGACAGTGCTCCTTAATTTTCTTATTTTATCTTTATTAATTAATTAATAAATATATTTAGATTCATTTGTGGGTTAAATTAATAATTGTGATTCCGGAAATTTAAAATAAGTCAAGAAATTCATACGCCATTTGTAATTTGGCTAAGATTTTACGCTATCGAAAGTTTTCAAATTGTGTTTATTATTTTGTTTTATAAGCACACACACACACACACACATACAGGCGGACGTCATTCCAAAAATAGTTGGAATCGATTCAGGCAAGGTCAAAACGTATATTTCCGTTAAAATCTCGAAATCGAAATTTTTCATGAATACAATACTTATTTATACTGCGTATAAGAAAGTAAAAAGTTTTTTAGCTAAGTAGATTCTTTTAGAACAGTCCTTTAACTAGACTAGTAAAGAAGAAGAAAGTAAAAATCAAGTTTATAGAAACAGAAGCATGGGCTGTGAAGAGCAGTATTGCTAAATCCGATTATAGACGTTCACGTCCAATTGCAGATCTCAAAGAAATGTTAATAAAATTTCTATATTAAACCAATCACTCAATATACCATCAAGTATTACTATCGCCTTACTTCCAGCATACAATACTTATATTGGATTTGTGTAGATGTATTCACAGCTGATTCATTCAAAATGCATTATAAATTCTCACGTATCGTATTTTTCTTTAAAATTGAGAAAGTCACAAAACAATATTTTATTACTATCAAGCAACTTTTCGACAATATTACGAAGAGAAAATAGTTGATCTATACGCCATCATCAAGTATATCATGCAATTAAATTCGTAATATATGGTACGTCACGTTCCCAAGTATAATACTTCCATATATCTTGCCTACAGCTCTCAACACAGTTCTGCCATGTTAAATTAATTTAATCCCAATATTTCTGTCTATTACATCTGTTGTTTTTTTTAATAATGCGTTTAATTTACATACAGGCCAATAAGAAAATTTGATAAAATAAAGAGTATCGTGAGAAGAGTTTGAATAATTTCTCCTGTAATTTATTTATATATTAAGGGGGGTTTTACCTTTTTTATTCACAAAAATGCATGTTTTTTGGAAATTTTTTTCTCAGGCAGGTTAAAATATATCAAAACCCGGTTTTGACCACTGTGTTTATTATGTTTTGAAGTACAAAATCTAATTTTTTGGCCTTCCAATATTGTTTAGACTTCCTTAAAATGACGAAACTTCACACAAAAACTTGGCTGCAGCCCTCCGCGCGCAGGGTGATGGCGGCCACCCGGATCATTTGCAATCAAAAACAAAATAACCACCTTAAAGTGTATATGATTACGGAAAGATTGAACTAGGATAAAGTCAATCGGTCGATAAATAACAAAATGGCGGCCATTTGAATAAAAGTGTCGTATTTTCGAGTTTTTTTTGGACTTCAAGGGGGCTAAAAAAATATTTGTTATGTACCAATTAAAAAGATCCTAGTTAGCTCCCTGGAGCATTCAATTTGCGTCAAATTTCGAGAAGTTTCAATGGAATCGGTTAAAATGAATTCGAGTTATCACCCTGCGCAGTTTTAAAAATATGGTTTCGAGAAAAACGCGATTGAAGTTTAGAGTACAACTTACGGTTAGTCTGCGATCCCAAGACCATACATAAGCCCTTCCTCTTCCTCGTTTCGAATTCGGTAAAACGGTTCCAGGAGCGGATACTACACACTTCAAAGTATACAATAAAAAAAAGTCGATTTTTTTGAAAAAAAAGGTAAAACCCCCCTTAAATGCTTTGGTCTTATGGTTTTCTTCTATTTAGCCTTCTTATCATGTTTTCATTATTTAGTAAGTTCGGGTGTTTGTTAAATCGTTTTTCATACGCTGATGCAAATTCCTGGAATTTGTCATGTTCATATTTTATTCCGAGGTCTTTATGAATTATTACATACCAGGGAGAATAATCTATTGCTCTTACGGTTTTGTTCTGGAATCACGATGATGTCCGTGTTGGATCTTTTGGCGCATCCCCAAAGTTGTATTCCATATGTCCAGTTTGGGACTAGAGTTACCTTATATAGTAGTATTTTGTTTGCTAATGATAACTGAGATTTTTTTCCTTGGAGCTTGTACATTTTTTTCAATTTTATGTCAAGCTGTTTTCTTTTTGCTTGCAAGTGTTTTTTCCAAGTTACACGCTTATCTAAATGCATATCTAGGTACATAGTATCGTTTTTCAATGCTAGGATATTGTTGTTTAGCTTGACTTCTGGACATGCCTGGACATGTCTTGTAGTAAAAACTACATTGACTGCCTTGCGTTCGTTCAGTTTTATTCGCTATTTTTGAGCCCAGTTTTCAATCTTATTTAAAGACGCTTGAAGAATATTGGATGTTCTTACGGGATGTGGATGCGACGCAAGTAATGTTGTGTCATAAGCATAGGTAGCGGTTAGTACATTTTCTTCATTTGGTAAATCTGCTGTGAACATTTGATACAGTATAGGGCCAAAAACACTTCCTTGAGGTAGTACTTCTTGGAGAGCGTATATGTTTGAGTTACTGTTTTCGTAATATACATAAGAATATCTTTCGTTAAGATATGATATAATTAATAGGTAGTATTGGTGTTGCAGATAGTGTTTTATTTTTAATAGAAGTCCTGTGTGCCAAATTCTGTCGAAAGCTTGGCTCACGTCTATATGTGCGCCGTTGCATACTTCCCTCTCTTCAAAGCTTTCTTCTATTATGTTGACCACTCGATTTACTTGTTCGATGGTCGCATGTTGTGCTCGAGAACCGAATTGGTGTTGTGGTATTATATAATTCTCCTCTACTATATGTTTCAGTCGTTTTATTAGAAGCTTTTCAAATAATAATAATAAAGATATCGGCCTGTAAGATGTTGGTTCTTATGCTAGCTTCCCTGGTTTATGCACTAATATGATGAAATTGTATATTTGAGTTATTACTACAATTATGTTCTAAGGAACTTCTTTTAAAATTTTTGTCGTGATCATATCCCGGTGCTTCCTTCGCATTTAGGTAAGATATATAGTTTTTGATTTCTGTTATCGAGAAGTTTTCTATTGGCCAGGGACATCTATGAATTGCGATATGTCGTCTTCTTCATCGTTTGTTGATGGAGGGCTCGGTTGAAATACGGTAGAGAATTGTTTTGCGAAAGTTTCAGCTTTTTCTTGGTCGTCTCTTGTCAAAGAATTATCTGCTTTACGTACTGGTGGTATATGTTGCTGATGCAGATTTATATTTTTTGTCGCGCTTAAACAATGTGTTATTGTGTGTGTAACAGTTTGATTTACATTTTTCTGTATTAGGATTGTGTTATATGGGAGAAGAATTTAACTTAACTAAATTTAAAAATTAACAATATTGATAATTATGTGGACATTAAATTTATGTGGTATGTTCCGTATTTGTGGTTGACTTTATTATTGTATAGTGATGCGTGTTGTGTGTTGCAGTGTAGTTGTGTGTGACGGTGTTACGTGTTCGGCTCATGGAAGCTTTCCGTAAATATGAGTAGCGTTAAAGGAGCTTATGTTTTAGTGTAATTGTAGTGTTGCCGTGTCGTAGTTTAGTGATGTATTTGGAAAAGAGTTTGATTTTAACTGTGTTTTGTAAAATGTTTGTGTTTTGTAAAATGTTTGTTATGGGATGTCTTTGATTTCGTGTAGGTGTGTTATGCGTGTATACCTTCCAGAGCTGGTGGTCAAGCGTAGGCACTTGTTCTGAAGACGCTGCACTGAACAAGTGCGCGTAGAAGGCTGTGTCGTCTGCGTACAGAGCGGTGTTCGTGTTTGAGAAAGTGAGAAACTCACTCAAGTAAAGGTTGAATAGTTTGGGTCCAAGGACGCTGCCTTGGGGGCTTCTGCCATTATTGGTTTTGGGGATGATAGTGTATTATTATGGTTTGGAAGGATCTATCAGTTAAGTAGGAGTGGATGAGTTTTATTAGGATTGGGGGAAACTGGGTTTTTATTAGAATGGCCCTGCTACCAAAAACTTGTCAAAATCATTTTCGATGTCTAGCAGGGCCATGACTGTTTCTCTGTTTAGGTTAAATTGGGTAGCGATATCGGTTGCGATCCTGCATACTTGTTGTAAATCGAAATTAGATGTCGGGGATAATTTTTCGTCCAGTGTCGATATTGTCTACCCGGGATAGAATAACCTTCTTGGTTAGTATAGATTCGGTGTTAAGGAGACTTATCGGTGGATAGCTACTTGGGTGTTGTGGATTTTTGTTTGGTTTTATGATGCGGTGGATAATGGCGTTCTTCCATGTAACTGGGAAACGGTGCAGTTTTATGATGGAGTTGATGATATACGCTAACTGTATGATGGATTTCCGTGATAGGTTGTTGAGGACCAGGTTTTCTATATGGTCTGGTCCTAGAACATTGCTATTTGGTGAGGTGCGGTTTAGTTGGTTTAGTTCTGTGGGGTTAGTTGAGAGTTTGGGGAGGATTTTATGTGTTGTTCTCAAGATGTGTATCGATTACATGCTAGTTCAATTGCTATGGCTTCTGCCTTTTCAGGGTCAGCAGCCGCTTTGGTTGGGTTAGTGTAAGTGTAAGAATCTGACCTGAGCTCAGGGACGGTCTCAGGAGGGGTGATGTTAGGGACGTTTTTGTTTATTATGATATCGATTGTGGAAGGCGTTGTTGCGTTTTGTGGGTAGTGTGTTGGTGTATGTGGATGTATAATGATAGCAACGTTTGTGTTTCTGTTGCAGTCCCAGTTTGTGTGTTTTGCGTTCAGATCCCCACCACTAGTGTTTTGGTTTTGTGTTGTGAGATCGGCGTTTGTAATGTTGTTTATTCGTCTGTTGTATGCTGTAGTAATTATGGTGTTGTCTGTTAGTTTTTTGCCTTATGTCTCTTATTATTAATATTGCATCTTCTCCAGCCGCACAGTGGTCCGAAATTACAAAAAGTATGACAAAAGTCGAAAAATGTAAGTCGTAATTTTAAATGCAGTACTATGGGATATCGTTAAGAGGGAGCTATTGTATACAATAGAGAAAAAAAAATCGCTGAAAATTATAATACATTAGCTATTCGTCATCGCAAAGTAACCGGTTGAACTAGAAATTTTATACGCACTAGATGCATCGTTTATTGACATATCGTCAAGTGTTCATAACTTTTTATCTTGTTTTTAAATTGCAATTCGGTTTTGTGATGGACATTCTTGGCAGTATGTAGATCATTTACATACATAACATTGCCCAATATTTTTATCTGCCATACATACACAATAGCGTTAAAAATGGGAGTGAAGACAAATGTAAACATAAACAGTTGTTTACTTAATTTTAAAGAAAGTTGTGATCGCCTGAGATCCTGTGATTTGAAAGTAATAATAAAATAGTTTGGAGTATTCTTTAATTATTATCGTAAAGATTGCCTGCCTTTTCGTGCCGCAAACATGGATACGAGCTATTTTTTACAAAATAATCGTTTATGAGAAACTTTACGTACTAAATCTAAAGATAGTACACGTTTTAAATTTTTTTTTGAGAAACCTATTGCAGTTATTAAAAAAATTTTTTTTGCTCATTTTTATACAATTTATTGAAGACTTAAAAAAAATATTTTTGCCAACTTTGATTCATCCAGGCGGCGGCAGACGACGTCTTCTAAAAGTTGTTTTTTAGACTGTCGTATATTTATTAAGCTTCCTGGAAAAGATAAAGTGAAAATTCTTGATGGGTTATAATTTTAAGACCTTTTTCCTCGAGGAGAAATAAAAAAAATCCAAATTTCCCCTTTTTTTCTCGTATATATGGTTATTTTTACTTTCGTATACTTCTAATCTCGAGATTTCAACAGATATATACGTTTTGACTTTCCCTGAATCGATTGCAACCTAAACGGCTAAAGGTAAAATTTTAAAACTTTAAACTTAAGATTCGTATATGCCTCGCATGTGCACCTCCTATTTTTGAAAAAAATATTTAGACCGGAAGTGCCTGTTTACTCTAGTCATTTTTTGCGGTTTCTGCTAGTACTCAAAAAGTTACAGAAAAATGGTTTTGTTTAAAATTAAAGTTATTTATATCTAGCACAACTTTTGTTTGAATTTTTTTTTCCTAAAAGTGTATTAGCTTCAAAATAAAGTTCTTCTTATTATATATATTTTTACTTAAATCGTATCACCAGCGCCTGTCACTTGTTTAATAAAATAGGCTTAAATAATTTGAAGTTAGGCATTTAATATTTATTCTTAGAAATATATTTAGTGTAAAAGCGATCTAAAGGTTAGAAAAAATATTATAAATTTGAAGAATTCTGAAACTACGATATGGTTTAACACAAATGCGTATAAAATTACCCACGCAATTTTATTCTGGTTAAATAACTACTTCCTTATATCAAATTCTAAATAAGCGAACCTTAATACACCTTAATACCTATTTTTTTTTAAAGAAGTTATATACTTTTTTCATTTACATGACCGCCATATTAGATCCGCCATTTTTTTCCCAAAAAAATATCAAATTTATAATCAACAACCACAATAATCTACGTCTACTGAATTTCAATACTCTCGAAAAATTCTTAGGCTTTTGTCACACTTTTTGTAGTTTCGGACCACTGTGAGCCGGTACAGGTCCTTTCAAAAGATATATTTCAGTTAAAATCTTGAGATCGTAATTTTTCATGATTACAATACTTACTGCGTATAAGAAAGTAAAAACACATGCTCAAAATCTAACTTTTTTTATAAACATCGAAAAACAGTAACTTAAGACTGTGATTAAAATGATATAAATGCATACACACACATAACCTCACGCCAATTTCAATCAAATGGGGTGGCAAAAATCTGTTTAGATTCTTCACATCTTTACAATCTTTCGCTATTCAACTCTATATTTTCACACTTCTTTCGCTTCATGCACACTCATTAAAATAATCATACCCGCAACTCTTCTTTCACGTTACTCATTCTCAATCATGTTTATCTATTTACTTCAAGGACGGCCTCGCATTCTCGCACGAAGTCGTCCTCGAAGAAAATGGATTAACATTATTGACTATAATATAATACGTCATATAACAAATAATAACAATGTAAGGAAAGTAACTCTTTATGATATACCCAAAAAAAGCCTTACGTTCGCCATAAAATTGTATGTTGACCGCGAAATAAAACATTACTTCATTTAATTCATATCCAGTTAACCTGATAAATTGAACAGATCTTGGCTTTAAATTAAAATAGTGCAACAATTAATGGGCTGGTTTAAAAATAAAAACTTTTGGGTCAAATAAGGGTGGCATACTGTACATACAGACACATTATCATTGTTCCATTGAGATAGGTTATCATCTGAAAAAATATGTTCACTTACGCTTGCATCATGAACGCTGTTAGATCATAGTACCATGAGACTATGAATGAACTCACAACAGATCCGAAAACTAACACAGCACAGAAAAGCATGGTTTTCTTAGGCCATTTACATGCTGGAAGTAAGATTATTGGAGATAATACAAAGAGTTGCATGTCGGCTGCTAAATACCAAGTTTGATCCATACACTGAAAACAAGTTAATTGTTGATGTGGTGGGAATTTGGTGATACATTTTTATTAAATTTTAGTAATATAGTAGTAATTTGGTTTCGTTGTACAAAATGTAAAAATACAACGAAACCAAATAAGCGATGCATTTTAATCTTACTACACATCTGCAATAACGCACATAACATAAAATGCATTTTCAATTTGAAAATATAGCTTTATTTAAGATGTTCGCCATTGCATACACACAATATCATAAAGGTTATTCTATTGCCCCTAACATATTGATTTTTTTAAATTAATTATGCGACAAATACAGGTGTAATGTCTCAAAATAAAGTTCACCGCCGATTCTCGCTATAAGGATATCATGTCTTTCAACGTTGAACGTGAACAATTTCGAACCCCGCGTCGTTTGTGACGTGCCCACTTTTTTTCATATTGTTTTGTAAAGGATCATCTTGAGTCTAGCTCGACGAATAATTTCGTATCAAGTTTTTTATTTGTAATCGACTGTGTTACAGTTTTTTGTGATATATGACAGTGATTTCTACTCTTAGAAAGAAAGATTGTACAAAATATTTGTAATTGACAGGAGTCAACCTTAATCAGTTCTACTGATGATGAGAACTTTGTTCTCGAAATACGTATATAGATTTATTCTTAAATATATTAAGGCTGAGGTGTATTTTTTAAACAATATTTTAATATTTAAATGAAATGAGGAGAAATGGGTTCAAGTAAAATATTTTTCATTCAATCATATAATACTAATTTGTATTTGATATTGACTGACGTGTTTGTTTTATATTACGCACATACTTGTTTCTTTGATGGTTGTAAAAGTAAAAAGGATGCGAATCTTTAAAAATCAAAACAAAATCATTTTTAAGACTTGTTTTGTATTGTAGAGTAGAACAGACAATGCTTAAACATGAAATAAGTATTGTGGCATTACTTCTTGATATGAAGTAAATTAATATTATATAAAAGTGTTTAAAATAATATTTTTAAATATATCCTTCAGATTCCTATTATTATAACGAAACCTTTAACCACACAGTGTTTGCACATATAACCTGGTTTAAATACTTTGAAGTTAAGAGTGACATTTTAGAAGTTCCGTAAATGGTTTTAAAAATCGTTGTCTTAAAATTACAAGATGGAGTTGCAATTTAAGGTCATTTCTACATATTTTCTATGAGGATTAAAATCTTACAATGCGTCCTGGATTATAATAATTTTGGATATATAGAAAATTTGTCCACCAGTATTTGACACACGGTTCGCTCAAAGGAGGCGCAGTTATTGGCCAATATGGTCCATTTCCCAATCTATTCAGAATTGTAGCATGGATAAGTATGACGCAAGCGAATGCTGGAGTTAATCTGCAGGAAAATAAATTTGTTGGAAATTATTTAAATTAAACGTTCGTTACCATAGCATGCCAATAATTACACTGCTCCAAATGACGACTCTTTCGTAAATCAATGTACGTACCTTATATATCTATGCAAGTAATATGAAATAATATTGAATTTTTCGCCTTTGTCTTTCGTTATGAAAAATGTATATGCAACCAATAATCCGCTCAATAATAAGAAAGTATCGACAGATACAAATGTATATGTTAAATATAAATTGGCCGTACTTTGAGCCCACTAAAATACGAACTATTTAGTTTATCCTACATTAATATGTTAATCTAAGGTACAACTTATTGAAATATTAATTTAATAGTTCTAAAGAAAATTTACTATTTTCAGCTTAATTTAAAAGCTACTGTATTAATTATTTAACATAGTTTGTACTCATTTTATTTTCGAGATTTGGTGAATTTTCAAAACTAACAATGCCTCAAATTTCGATGTAAGCTACGTAATATGATAATTTTAAGAAATCACGTTAAAATTCAATAAAAATGAGTCGTTATTTTGTGTCTTATTGCATTATAACTATTGAATTATTTGATTTTTAGTACTTTGTATTATTAAGTTAGTTGCTATAGTGATAGATAGTAAAAGAGTTGTTAATAGTTCCGTCATAAATAAATTAAATAACGATCACGAGTTTTTTATTTCAAAAGGTTATGGGCCCAGAATTAAATGGGAAAATCAGTTTAACTTTGTGTTTAGTAAACTGATGCTATAATAAAGTTGTTCCACGTGTTAGTCACGTGAATGAATTAAAAAAAAAACTGTGATCGGGATCAAAAAAAATTTTCGTGTTTTGTCGCGAAAATTGAGATTGCGGAACGGAAGCTGTGTGTCGGCTTATAGTAATTCTACGTGTTGGTCGCTGAAATGGCTGAACGAGTTGATGTTAGCAATTTGAACAAATTCAATGGTTCAGATTATAATCAATGGAAATTTCAAATAAACTGAGCTCTAAGAGCAAAGGGACTTTTCGATATCGTAAGCGGAGATGAGGTCAAATCTGATACAGACGGTGTAGAAAGAAAATTATGGATAAGAAATGATGCAACTGCCATGTTCATCATAACATCTGCCATGGATTATACACAAATCAGATTGATTGAAAATTGCACCTCATCAAAAGATATAATATGTAAGCTTGATTCAATTTATATGCAAAAATCTGAATCTAATAAAATGATTGCGCATGAAAGATTTCATCAATATCGAATGAATGATAATGAAAATATGGCTCAACACATTGCTAACGTAGAAAATTTAGCCAAGAAATTGAAAGATATCGGTGAAAATGTAAGTGATGCTGCAATCATGACGAAAATTATTAGCACATTACCTCTAAAGTACAAAAGCTTTCGCCAAGCATGGTTATCAGTTTCAGAGGATAGACAAACATTGTCAAATATAACTTCAAGACTTATTGATGAAGAATCAAGTCTTTCATTGTCAGAACAGTTTGAATTCGCTTTGTCGACCTATATGAAAACAAAACAAAGATCATACAACTCAGGAGATCGAAATAGATCAAGAGATTATCGACTGAAGGACCAAAGAACTGTAAGTGGACAAAAATATGATAAAAATAGAAACTTTAAGTCAAAGAGTGGAAATTATAGTAATGTGACTTGTTGTTATTGTCATGAAAGGGGACATATTGCCCGCGATTGCAAGAATAAGCAATATACTAAGTCCTATATAGCTTCTAAATCTCAAAATAATCGTCAGAATGATTTTTCAGCTTTTAATACATATTTTTCAAGCGAAATAGAAAATGCAGCTGACTACTGGACTATGGACAGTGGAGCCAGTGCACATATGACCCATCGACTCGATTACTTCTCAAACTTGAAAATGGTGGAAACAGGTACAACAGTGCTACTTGGAAACAATGAGTCGCTTATAGTTGAAGGAATAGGAGAAGTTAAAATCCAGAAATTGATCCATAATACTTGGCATGACTCTGTTATTACTAATGTTTTATATGTGCCTAAATTAAAACGAAATTTGTTGTCAGAGGGAGTAATTACTAAAAAAGGATGGACAGTGATTAAGAAGAATGGTTTGGCTGAGATCAAAGATAATGAAAATGTGATCGCGCGCGCCATTCAAGAAAACAATAATTTGTATCGCATGTTGTTCAAGACTATTCTAAGTCACCAAGCAAACTCGACATCAAAATCTCACCATAATACTATACAATTATGGCACGATAGACTAGGACATGTTAACACCACTCGAATTCGTAACATGATCGATAAGAGCCTGATATCTGATGCAATTTCAATTACAGACAAAGATTTTTTCTGTGAACCATGTTTGTATGGAAAACAACATCGTTTACCACATTCAACCAAGGGAACTAGGAAGGATGAAATAGGAAAACGAATTTTCTCAGATGTTTGTGGAATCAATTGGTGGTGCGAAATATTTTCTCCTTTTTAAAGATGACATGTCTAGCTATTTGAATGTGTACTTCTTAAAACACAAATCGGATGTTTAACAACGATTCAAAGAATACTCGATTATGATGACAAAGAAATTCCACAAGATTTTGATTTTACATAGTGACAACGGTAAGGAATATGTAAATCAGGAATTTACAGATTTTCTGAAGAAAGAAGGCATCACATTTGAAACAACAATGGACGCGTAGAACGAGAGATGCGAACCGTAGTTGAAAGTGCTCGTTCAATGATGCATGCAGCAGATGCTCCGAAATACCTTTGGGCTGAAGCAATCAGTACGGCTGAATCGCCCACCTACTTCAGAAAACAAATCAACGACACCCTACGAAATTATGACTGGTGCAAAACCATCAATCGGTTATATGAGAAAATTTGGTTGTGAAGCCTTTATGCATGTTCCTGATTCTCAACGGACGAAGCTTGAAGCAAAATCAAAGAAACTAATCTTCGTAGGCTATGATGGCGAATCAGAAAACTATAGATTGTTCAACCCTATTACAAAGAAAATAGAGGTATCAAGAAACGTTGTTTTCAATGAAAATGTTTATATCAAATCAAAAGAGGAGACAGTCACTATACGACTAGATGGAGAGGATATAGTAGGGGACAACGAAGATCGGCATGATCCACCTACGAAACAAGTACAGCAGCATGACGATACATATCAGGAAATAGCTCATGAACGATTTTTGAGACCAAGAGAACAGATCAGAAAACCTGCTCGTTTTAATGCTCTAATCACCGAGATTATCGAGCCGCAGACGTTCTCAGAAGCAATGGAGAGTGCAGAATCTCAAGATTGGAAATTGGCAATAAATGAAGAACTGCAATCCCTTAAAAAGAACAACACATGGAAATTAGTTCCAAAGAACGAAAAGATGAAAATAATAGCATCTAAATGGGTTTTCAAACTTAAGGAAAATCAAGAGAAATCAAAACCAAGATTTAAAGCAAAGCTTTGTGCAATGGGTTTTACACAAACAAAGGGAATAGACTATGAAGAAATGTATGCACCAACAACTCGTTTTGATTCGATAAGAATTCTGCTAGCAAATGCAGTACAAAATAATCATAAAATTATGCAATTTGATGTGAAAACCGCTTTTTTGCACGGAGATTTAAAAGAGACCATCTTTATGGCACCACCGGAAGGATCTAAAATCGATAAGAATTTAGTTTGCAAACTTCAGAAATCTTTATATGGTTTGAAGCAGTCCTCTCGATGTTGGAACGCAAAATTTCACAGCTTCATGATTACAGAAGAATTTGAACAAGGAAAAGGTGATAAATGCGTTTACACTCGAAGCCATAATGATTCATTCATCATTTTTATATTATATGTTGATGATGGTTTAATTTTTTCCAAAGACAAAGAAGTTTTGAAGGAGTTCATCAAAACACTTCAAAACACTTTTGAAATAACAACAACTAAAATGAATAACTTTGTGGGAATGGAAATCGAATATGATGAGCTTAATGGAAGAATCTTCATTCATCAGAAATCATACATTCAAAAGTTAATAAGAAAGCTCGGTTTAGAAGAAGCAGCACCTGTGAGCATCCATTTGATCCGCATGTATGTTTAAAGAAAGGAGAAGATAAACCCGGCGAGGACGAGGACAATATACCCTACAGGGAAGCTATTGGTTCTTTAACATACGCAGCAATTGTATCAAGACCTGACATTATGTTTGCAACAAACTACGTCAGTAGGTTTACTACGAATCATGGAAGCAGTCACTGGAATGCTGTTAAGCGTATCATAAAATATCTCAAAGGAACAATAGACCTCGGTATAGAATATCGAAGAAACGATAATTTCAATCACCCAATTGGATACGCAGATTCGGATTTCGCAAATGATCTAGATACACGACGTTCTACATCTGGATATACATTTATCATGTCGGGAGGTACAGTAACATGGTCATAAAAACGTCAGAAATCAATTGCATTATCTACAACAGAGGCAGAATATATTGCAGCTTCTGAAGCTACTAGAGAAGCAATTTGGATACGCCAAATGCTCAAGGATATTGGAAACTCGATCAACGAACCGACTCGATTGTTGGTTGACAACCAAGGAGCGATATGTTTAGCAAAAAATCCCGTATATCACAAAAGAACGAAGCACGTAGATATAAAATATCATTTTATTCGTGAGAAGTTGGAAGAAAAAGCAATTGAAGTCATTTTCGTTTCAACTAACGATCAGCAGGCGGACGTATTCACCAAGCCTTTGCCCCGTGATCGTTTCAAAAATTTGATTTTTAAAATAGGCATGGCTTATCCATAGATAGCCAGCCATATATTTACAACGTATTCAAATAGAGGGAGTATTGAATTATTTAATTTTTAGTACTTTGTATTATTAAGTTAGTTGCTATAGTGATAGATAATAAAAGAGTTGTTAATAGTTCCATCATAAATAAATTAAATAACGATCACGAGTTTTATATTTCAAAAATAACATTATTACATTTTGTGCGATTCTCGAAGCTCATCGATAAAATGTATCGATCGTCTACTATTTGATTGATTTCCAGTTTGAAAATATAAGAAAGAAAGATAGAAGAAAATTCAGTGGACGTAAGAAGTATTGAATGCAGTATTATTTTTTTGTAACTAGTACCTTTTCTGATAAATATTTTCGATTAAAAGTAATGCGAAATTTTAATATCTCTTATTTTGATTCTAACTATTGTGCTGTAAGAACTACCGTTTTTGAGATATGGCAGAAAATTCGAAAAATGACAAGAGTAAACATGCACTTCCGTTTAAAATGTTCTTTTCAAAAATAGAAGGTTTCTTGCTAGGCATATACAAATGTTTAATGTTTTATAATTTGATCTTTAACCGTTTAGGTTGTAGAGCGCACAAATACACACATAACAACAGACAGACAGACAGTCAGACACACAAACACACATATACACACACACAGACGTCATCTAAAAAAATAGTCAAATTCAATTCAGGGATGGTCAAAAGATAGATTGCCATTAAAATCTCGAGATCAAAATTTGGATCTAGTATGACTATTTTTGCACTGAAACTTTAAACTTGTATAAAGTACCTAATTATTAAATTGCAATTATTAATTTATTTGTTGATTTCAGTAAACATGTCATATTTGCTTATATCACAATCCTTTGAACCCCAAACACTTGAATAACATATACAGCGCGCGCGGTAGTTTCCTTGCGCCTAGACGTTAGTGACTCGCGAAAGTTACTATAACTCGGTTACTAATTCCGGCCCCATAAATTTTATCTTTCCATTTTGAAGAAGAAGACTTTTACAATCTTGTGGATAAATTAAAATTCATGTATCACATGGAGAACATGAAAAAAAATTAATTTGTTTATTAAAAACTTAATTTTTCATATATAAATTAAACGTAAATTAATTTTTTTAAATATATTTAGATAGGTCTATCAATTAACTACATTTTACCAAAATTTCATAAATTTCTATTAACTAATATCTGAGATATTAATTATTTAATTGATTAACTCAAAAATATTCAATAGCTCAAAAATTAAATATTTTTTTTCCAAAATATTTTCAGAACCTAATTTTTATTCATTAGATCTACCTAAATATGAATTTTGAACAAAATCCGAAAACCTTGTGTAAATCAGTAGCACACTTGGGAAACTCTTACTCAGTAGCAAAATTGAGACATTGACGTTCCAAGATTGATTCGCGAGCGAGGAACTTAGCTGGATAGTTAATGACATTACCATTGCTCTTTAGCCCAGAAACAGTGCTGAACTTTGATCGGCCAGGTTATTTTCCCGACCTTCTCCCATACTTTTGAGAATGAGCTGGAGCATGTAATGGAAGAAATGTATTGCTGCCATGACCCATTTCGGACAACGAGCATCAGAATCTGAGCTCTGCAAAACTTTAAGAATGATCGGAAAGTGGTCACTTTGATGTAAGTCCGAGTGCATATGCCACTCAAACAATGGAGCTATTGCTGCAGATCAGATCGTTAGATCAATCGCAGTGAAAGATCTCTACGCAGCAGAAAAATGTGTCATGCTACCATCATTTAAATTAAAATGAGTTCTTGCGGTAAATAGGTGTTCCAAACGTCTGTCGCGTTGATTAATAGTACTTGATTTTCATTCAGGATTATTGGCGTTGAAATAAGAATGAATTGAGCAGGCAATTAAATAAATTTTAGCACGCTTATCGACATAGTCGTTTGGCGGAAGATAGATAGAACATAAGATGACCAGAAGAAAATTAGTGACACGGACTGCCAAAATAGTGTGTTGTAAAAATTCAACCACCAGGATCATCTTCTCCTTATTTACGGATCTTCACGCACGAAAAACACGCGGGTGAGCAAAAAATGGAAAGAAAAGAAGAAGGTTGGCCTACTTATCTTCCGTAAAAAGTTCAGAATGAACTGTGTGTTTTTTACGAGGTATCTTCCTCACCCATTGGTCGCTCCTAACCCCCAACTCGCAGGGGGCAGAAGGTTTGGTGAAGAATAATCTCAGTCCAGTTATAATTTTGATGAGCGAGTAAAGATATAAACATTCGTGTGGAAATGAATATTAGTTAAATTAGTGCATAACATAAATATTAGTTTAATAAGTGCTTCATTAGTTTTAGTGTAAATGTGTGTTTAAATAAATTAATAGTAGCGTTTAAGTTAAAAACTAGGGTAAGTAGACCAGTAATGGAACGACGCTAGTAATAGAACAGGTAACACAAATTTAGTTGTATACGTTTAAAATTGTGCAAATAAGTAGGTATAACAAAGATTTATATATTTAAATATAGTTTTAAACAAGAAAAAACGTTTTTCACGTCCTTTTTAAAATTATTAATGAAAAAAAAACGAATATTGTTTAGTGATATTAAAATTGTACTTTTCACAGCCATTTTTAGTTAGTTTACGGTTATTATAGCTTAAGCAATTACAATCATATTTACTAAAAAAATGTATTTTTTATATTTATCTGGTTGAATAAACAAAATGAATATTTTATCGAAACATTTCAAATGTTTAATATTAACTTTTTTTTCTAATTCTAAAAACACGTGTTCTAGTATTGCACTAAAAGTTTGAAGAGCACGCTAATAATAGAACACTTTATGCGTACAGCGTTCTTCTATTGAGCACCCGCTGCTATAACTAGAGCAGTTAGCAAGTGAGGTTAGAATATTAATGTTACTACATATTTTTTATAACAAGAACAAATTTTAACTACGGAAAAATAATTTTTTAAAAAGTATGTATCAGTTTATCGATTATTTACATTATACATTATTGTTTATCTCATAAAAAATAAAAATCGAAAACATAACCTCTTTAATTTATTTTTGTATTCATTTGAATAAATTATTTTTATTTTAGTGAAAACTGGTAAAAAACATCTGCAGTGTCATGCACCGAACTTTCTTATACGCATTTGGGTTAAACCATATCGTAGTTTCATTATTTTTCTAATTTATAATATTTATTTTAACTTTTAGATTGCTTTTGCACTAAATATAATTCTTAGAATAAATATTAAATGTCAAACTTCAAATTATTTAACTCTATTTTGTTAAACATTTGATAGGCGCAGGTGATACGATTTATGTAAAAATATATATAATAAGCAGAAATTTATTTTGAAATGTGTACGCTTTTTGGAAAAAAGGTTCAAACAAAAGTTGTGCTAAATATAAATACCTTTAATTTTTTTACATAAAATCTTTCTGTAACTGTAACCGTTTTTGAGTAATTGCAGAAACTGCAAAAAATGACTAGAGTAAACAAGCACTTCCGCTTTGAATATTTTTTTTTAAAAATAGCAGGTGCACACCCCAGGCATATGCAACTCTTAAGTTTAAAGCTTCATAATTTTAGCTTCAACCGTTTAGGCTGTAGAGAACACACACACACCCACACACACACACACACACATACACACACACACACACATACACACACGCACACGCACACGCACACGCACACGCACACGCACACGCACACGCACACGCACACGCACACGCACACGCACACGCACACGCACACGCACACGCACACGCACACGCACACGCACACGCACACGCACACGCACACGCACACGCACACGCACACGCACACGCACACGCACACGCACACGCACACGCACACGCACACGCACACGCACACGCACACGCACACGCACACGCACACGCACACGCACACGCACACGCACACGCACACGCACACGCACACGCACACGCACACGCACACGCACACGCACACGCACACACACACGCGCGCGCGCGCGCGCGTCATTCCATAAATAGTTGGAATCGATTCAGGGAAGGTCAAAACGTATATTTCCGTTAAAATCTCGAGATCGAAATTTTTCATGATTACAATTCTTATTTATACTGCGTATAAGAGAGTAAAAAGATACGAGTCGTCTTCTTATGGATACCAGGGCATGTTGGGATACCCGGAAACCACAATGCCGATCGAGCAGCATTAGATGCAGCCAACAGTGCATATCACGACCAACACCTCATCCGAACAGATGATGTGTTGAAAGCAGCATCATCATACTGTCATCACAAGTGGCAAAAAGAATGGTACAGGAGCACTGGAAAGCTACGGCTCATAAAAGAAGATGTAGAGCAGTGGAAACCTACGTTCAAAACGACAAGAGGAGAACAAGTTGTGATCTCGCGATTGAGGCTTGGTCACACTAGCCTCACACACCTGTACTTAATTTTAGGGGAGCAGCCCCCTATCTGCCGTACATGTCAAATGAGACTTACACTGAAGCACATTATTGAGCAGATGTCCAGATTATGATATGCAACGTCGTGAAAAATCAAGAATTAGAACCAAAACCTCTTATACACTTGAAAAAATACTTTTATCTGAACAACAAAAATTTACAAGATGAAAAGTATTCTAATCTAAAAAAATAAAACAAGAAAAGATTTAAATTTTTCATTGTTCATAAAATTTTAATGCAAGAAAAGTATTAAAAATTTTGATGTAATACCTATTTATAAGTAATTTTAATATTTCGATTAAAAATTATTATTTAAATAAAATATCATTTGCATTATAGATAAAGAATAATATTGTTGTCTACATTTATAATTTAGAACTTTATAAATATTAAATTTAGCTTTAGATAGGTATAGTACCTCTATAATTTAAAAATTTAGAAAATAAAGCTACTGCAAGTGTTTTTTTATAAATTTATACCTAAATTTTTTATTGAGTGCTTATCTTGTCAGTGACCTCATTATTAGCTAACCAAGTGGCTGTAGTGTAAATAATTGTAGCATCATTGGACTATAAAAAAATATGAGAAAACAAAATATCATGTTCTGCTTATATACATGTATTTCGTTGTTTTTTTGCCTTTTGAATTTTATGATTACAGTTGGAGTCGTTATACATGTTTAATTCACCATTGATACAGATTCACTGTCGCTTAATAGGTTACTTGCCGGTAACCTTTATCTACTTTCTTACAACGCATAGTTTATATACTAAGTGGGTTGGAATATAATACAAATGTATTTCATTGTATTAAAATTTCTGTTTTACCAAGATCGTTAGTAAATCTATATTTGGCCACCTATAATTTGATTTTTGTAACACTTATGGAGGAAATATTTATGACTTTCTTTATATTGTCGAGAATTTGTCTAACATAATTTATTCCGAGAGACATTTGATGAAATGTTCCTATAATTTTTATACTTTCGCCGTATACGTGTGTGTGTGTGAGTGTGAGTGTGTGTGTGTGTGTGTGTGTGTGTGTGTGCCTGTGTGTGTGCGTGTGTGTGTGTGTGTTTATGTGAGCGCTCTACAGCCCAAACGGCTAAAGGGAAAATTATGAAATTTTAAACTTAAGATTTGTATGTGCCTGGCAAGAAAACCTCCTATTTTTGAAAACAATATTCCGACCGGAAGTGCATGTTTACTCTAGAAATTTTTTGAAGTTTCTGCAATTACTCAAAAATAGTTGCAGTTACAGATAAATTATTACGATAAAAATTATAGATATCTGCATTTTGTACAACTTTTATTTGAAACTTTTTTTTCCCAAACAGTACCGGAAAAAATAAAATGGCTCTTGAAATTTCTTCATATTATATTAATTTTTACATAAATCGTATCATCTACGCCTGTCAATTGTTTAACAAAATAGACTTAAATAATTTGAAGTTTGACGTTTTATATTTATTCTAAGAAATATATTTACTGTAAAAGCGATCTAAAGGTTAGAACAAATAATATAAATTAGAAAAATAGTGTAACTACGATATGGTTTAACCCATATGCGTATAAGAAAGTTCGGTGCATGACACTGCAGATGTTTTATTTCTGTCATACGCTTGGTTTTATTCATATTCGGATTCGGCTGCGAATCAGGAGATAAGTTTATGTTTATTTGTATGACATTTGTCATATTTGTACCACGTTTTCTAATATTGTAACTTGGCAAATGTAAATTGTTAATAAGCAGTAATTATAAATTTAAGAAAATAATACATAATAATCAAATGAGTTTAAAACAATTTTTAATTCTACTACATAGGACATAACGATTTCTATTATTATATATTATTACCAAAATAAAAGAATTAAATAAAAACAATTTATATAAATTAAATTAATACTAATCCAGATGTGTTTGTTTTTACTATTTCACGTCAACACAACAAATGTGTATATCAACTCTTAGAAGTATAAGTTACGCCAAGTTTTTGGATCAAATAAGTACATCAATAATTATATTAAATGCAGCAAGATTTCATTTTGTTTTGAATATGTGTGAAAATGTCAACTTTACATTTGAATGATAACATTTTCAAAATACAAATTGTGAATTAATTATTTGTAAACTAATAACAAATTGTATAAGATTTAGAAAATTACCATATGACGTTCATTTGAAACATTGTTAGTAAAGCCACTGACTGGTTGGCGAAGTTTGCTCACTTCATGCATGTAGTTAAAATTTTCAATGGGCTCCAAAATAGTCATAATAAACCGATGGCCAAGCATAATCCACATCATGCTTAAAAATCGCATTCCATGCAAACAAGATATGTCGTCGCTGCTCGTTGTAACTGATAACAATTTTATAGAATTTGTTTTGAGCGAAAATGAAATTAATATTAAATGTGGTGGATCTAAAAATTGTTGTTCTATAAACCAACTACATTTAAATAAACTTACATATGTCGTTAAATAATAAAGTTTAACCAGATAATTATTAGCCATACCTTTTTCCAAATAACTCATATAAATGTCATATAATGTACTTAGCGATACGATTATCAAAATTAAACTGAAGAATACTCTGAAATAAAGGATACTCTTAGTTATTGCAATTTTACAGATGCTGACATTATAGCTGCTGCAATTAATAGGAAATTTTAAAATATGTTGATTTTACATATTAATGTCTAATTGTAAGTGAAAAACGATGATATTTTAGTTAAAAATATTTACTTCTGCAGCAATAGGTAAGTTTAATACATTTAGATTGATTGTGACAAACTCTAGCGCGCGTATTCAGAAAGTAAATAAACCTATACTAAATTAATACTAAATTTCCATCCTCTTTTAATGCATGTAGTGCAACTGCATAAGTATATTCTTTTTTATCAAGTTTAGTCTTGGTCTAAAATGGCACTCTTGACTATGAATACAGAAGTAGAAGTATAAAAAATTAAAGCTTCTCTCAATATATTTATCCATACATAGCTCCTAGCTCAGCAGAATTAATTTCTGCATTTAATCCATCCATTGTTTGACACATGCCCGTATTTACAAGGGGCTTCACTGAATCTTCGGAAATATTCAAAATAGAAGACACTATAACAGAAATATTAAATATTGGACAAATGTCAGGCAAACACCACCCCAGAATCAGTTTCATATGCTCGTTAGAGCAATCAGATTCGTTAATTTCATTTCGGCGCTGACTAAATTCTCCAAATAAATTGGTTTGGAAATCAAGATGACGGCGGCAACCAAGTTTGATTTTTATATCTGGTTGATTTATTTGCACCAAGCAATATTTTCCTTTAATATTGTTGTAATCTTTATGGATATTTATGGCTAAACATTCATCGAAACCACCAATTTCTATCAAATTTCCTAATATCATGGATGATGGAAGTTTGCTTGATGCGTCCAGCACTGTAGACAAGAAATTTGTTAAAAGCACTTAACTTAGATAAAAGCTAGGTAAGATAAGCTTATAACTTATAGGATATATTTACAGTGCTTTGCACAAGACTTTTTTATACGTAGTAATCTGTTTAGAGAAATGGATCTTAAAACACAAGTAACAGAAAACATAATTATTCATTACGCTATAATGGAAATAATTATGGCCAGACGTTTCATAGTTTTCAAATGAACTTAAAACCCAACAAAATGTACATGTTTAAAATATTTATTTAACTCTGAAATGCTTTCTCAATCAATCTCTTTGTAGCAATCGAATAAAATCATATTTAAGTTAATTTTGTAATCATGTTAAAATATTAACAAGCATAGCTGATAAAATAAAACTTTCGATAGCTACGTAACCATGGCAACATACATTAGAAATCCTTTTCTTGTAACTGATCGACTTTATGAAAAAACTTTTCAAGTACTAAAAGTACTACAAAATGTAAATAGATCTCATTTGGAATATAACTAAATTTTCTGTACATGTAGCCGTTTCAGACATATTGCAAAATTGACCAAAAATGATTAGTGCACTTCTAGTTTGGCTATTATTTTCAAAAATAAAAGGATTTCTTGCGAGCCATATACATATTTTAAGTTTTCTAGTTTCATGATAGACAAAAAAAGTGAGCAAGTGACAAACGACGCGGGGTTCAAAAATGTTCGCGTTCAACGCTGAAAGACATGTTAACCTTATGGCGAGAATCGGCAGCTCATTTGAGATTGCAGTAGGTACTGCACGAAACGCGACGGATGAGACGGAAGCATGGCAACGCACCATACTGTAAGCCGCGCGCGCACACACACTCACACATGTATATATGTATGTACATATGTATGTATCTAGTCATTTTTTGCGGTTTCTCAAATAGTAGCATTTACAGAAAATTCAGTTAGAATAAAAATGAAATATTAATATTTCGCATAATATTCAGGGTAGAAAATGGCTCTTGAAATTTATTTTAATTTTAATTATCGTCATTTAAATCGTATCAGTTATGTCTGTCACTTCCTTGAAAGTTAGTAAAATATTACAAAGTAATAAAGGAATGAAAATATGAATTTTAATAAATTTAAATAGTAATTTAATAAGTAATAATGTATGCTCGTTTGCATGTATGTGGGTGTACATAACGATTTAACACATAAAAACAGTTTTTCTGTGCGCATTGTTCATTGATACAGAAATTAGCTCTAAAAATGTACAAAAATAAAATCTAATAGTAGTATTAGGGGTGGGGCTAGTTGTTACAGAGGCAAGTTGTTACAAGGCAGTTTTTAAATTTTCCGCGTAAAGTACAGTCATTTATGGCTACTATACAGATCAATCATACAATGTTGCAGTTACTGCTAGGTTATTTTGCAGAAGGCTTAATAATCGTCTAGTTTGAAGCTTATTTGTGTTTTTATCTACCAAAAGTAAATCTGATTGTAGCTGCTTAGAGTTGCCCGTGATCAATAGTTTTAGAGGTCAGCGTTTGATCTTTAGTATCAATAGTATGCTCAAAATAGTAACTACTTGTAATTTGTTTCAAGTATGGTAATCGGATAAAAATATAAATTGTATCAGTCAGAGCACATTGTTACTAATCTTTAGTAGCAAGTTGATACAATCTTCTATATGATAAATAATTTGAATTGTCCCAACTTTGTTACTTTCACTTACTGAAGTTATGTATCCAGTGCTTGTTTGCGAATAATGTGTTAACTGCAGTTACGATTTAAATAATGCACACAGCAATTAAATTGTTTTGTTACTAAGAGTTTTTATTTCATTTTATCGTACTTTCAATAAATATTGTTAGGCTAATATTCGATTCTTATCAATAAATGATAAATTTGTTTAATTTACTTTTAGTAACAACTAGCCCCGCCCACCACTACTAAACATGAAATTAAAACAAAAATACATAAGTATATTCACTAACGTTTATTATCATTAGTATTTTGTAGTATTTTTGTATAATTTAATTGCGCATTGATTATTCATACATGTTTTAGGAATGTTAATGAACCACAAATAGGTTACTTACTTTCTTTTGTAGATGAACATTTATCTGCATGAAGTAAACCTCCAGTTTGTACAAACAAAACACAAAAATATAAAAACTGCCACAATATAAACGTCACCATTTCAAACGATGTGTATTCTATCTAACTTAGTAACAGTAACGTACAAATAAAATTATCTTTTTACCTTCAATCTAATCATAATGAATATAAAAACAAGCCTATTAAAAGTAATAATAGGTATAACCCAAATATGAATTTACCACAAAAACGTTTTAACTACCACAATATAAATGACATGATTTGTATTTTTAACTCAAAACATTTTACATATAAATAAAAATTAATGTTATCCTCAATCTAATAGATATTAATATAACAACAAACTTATTAATAATAAATGGTACAATACATATAAGTTATTTATTATTTCTTATATTAAATTAAAAAGTAACTAAAGGTTCTATAAATAAAACGTTTTAGGAGTTTACATTTTCATTTCCTACACGAATCTAGATTGTCGAACGCGCACTACAGGTATAATTGTAATTTTAAGTCTTGTGATTTATTTCGAATATTGCATCATACTTGTTGCAAGGTCGGATTCGGAAATAATTACTTCATAAATACAATTATTTATCGTGAATCGCATGATTAAAAAAAAACACATTATTCGTCATTGTTGTGTTAAAAAGACATACTTTAGCCATTGTTTAATGTATTAATATACATTAAAATTTTGACCGATTACAATTTGAATTTTTACGTCAGAGTTATACTAACATGTTCATGTTTATTTGGGATCGTGGGATATATATATATATATATATATATATATATATATATATATATATATATATATATATATATATATATATAAGTTATATTGGTTTTTCAAAAATGTTTTTGTGTGTAAATTTTAGTTCGAATTTGTTTCGTATTCTCGATAAAGCGTCTGCATTGGAGTTCAATGTTCCTTTTTTATATATAATTTCGTAGTCATATTCTTCGAGTTTAATACGCCATCTCATTAATTTCGAATTGGGGTCTTTAAGATTCATAAGCCAAACTAGTGGACGGTGGTCTGTTACGATTTTGAATCTCACTCCATAAACATATGGTCTAAAATATTTACATGCCCAAACTATTCCCAATAGTTCCTTTTCTGTTGTGGAATAATTTATCTCATGCTCGTTTAATGTTCTAGACGCGTATGCTACTGGTAGGTCTTTTCCTTTTACATTTTGGCGTAATTGCTAGCGTCAGTGGTTATAGTGAAGGTCTTTGTAAAATCAGGATATTGGAGAATAGGTGAATTTATTAATTGCAATTTTGAATTTTCGAAACTTTCAATATATTGTTTATTATTAGTATCTACTTTGTTTCCCTTTTTTAAATAGTTTGTTAAAGGTTTAGTTAGTTTGGCGAAATTCGGAATAAATTTTCTATAATAGCCACTAAGTCCTAGAAATTGTTTGATCTCCTTTTGAGTTTTAGGGATGGAAAAGGATTTTACTGCTTCGATTTTTGAAGGGTTAGGTTTTACTCCTTCCTGTGAAATAATATGACCCAAATAAACAACTTCTTTCCTTAAAAACTCACTTTTATCTAGCTGTATTTTTAAATTATGCAATTTTAATGTTTTAAATACTTTTCTGATATTTCCAATATGCTCTTGTAAACTTGTTCCTAAAATAATAATATCGTCTAAATATACTAAGCAAATTTTATTTAAATGTTCCCTTAAAGCATAATTCATCAGTCGCTGAAAGGTTGCGGGTGCATTCTTTAGGCCAAAGGGCATTCGTGTGAATTCGAAATGTCCTTTATCGGTGTTGAAGGCGGTTTTACTAATAGAATCAGGATGCATCTGGATTTGGTGGAAACCGGATGCTAAGTCGAGGGTTGTATAATATATATTTTTTCCTAATTTATCAAGCACTTCTGTTATGTTGGGTATCGGGAATTTGTCGTCTACTGTTTTTTGATTTAGTTTTCTATAATCGATGACCATTCGAAATTTCTTTTTACCGCTTGCATCTAATTTTTTAGGCACCATCCACACTGGGGACGACCAAGGTGAATAGGTTGGATTATTTTGTCATCTAAAAGTTTGGCTATTTGGTTATTAATCTCGTTTTTATAAATCTCGGGGTGCCGGTAACTTTTTGTGTATATAGGGGTTTCGTCTGTAGTCGTGATTTTATGTTGTATTACACTTGTGTGTGTTAAGGGTTCTTTTTCTTTTGGGAAAATCATTTGGTATTCACAGATTACTTTAAACAGCTCTTTTTCCTCTTCTTCGTTTAAATGATCACTTCTAATATAAATTTCATTTAATTCGCTGTTGAAACAATTAGTATTATGGGCGTTAAAATATTCGAAGTTACATTCTTTATTGTTTAATATTGCCTTCTTATTCTTTAAATCAATAGACATGCCTAATATTTCTAGAGTGTTAATACCCAATAATAAATTAATAAAATAAATAAGTTTTTATGGAAATTATTAATATAACATTTAATCGGATTTTTATTAACATTGATTATAACATATGAATCTCCGGAAGATTTGCCACTAGCTGTTTTAAAAGTGAAGTTTTCTTTAAAAATTTTAAACCTATTGTTTTTTTTGTTTTCTGATTCCACAAAATTCTTGTTTATTAGATTAATAGTGCTGCCTGTGTCTAAAAGTATAATATAATCTTTAATTCTGATAAAGGGTAATTTTGAATTACAGTTTATATTCATCAATTCTCCTGTTGTGTTATTTCGTCTAAGTCTAAAAAAGAGTTTTCGTCAGTGGTGTTTTCTGATTCGTCAATGTCTTCGACATTTTCGTGCAAAGGTAAATTATTATCATCTTCGTTTGTGTTAAGTTCTTCTACAATGTAATTTGGTGTGGTTGTGCCGAATTGTCTATTTTGTCTCATAAAGTAACTGTTAGGTTGATTGGAACTAGTTGTCATTCTGGATTGGGTTGACATGGGTGTTGGTGGTTTTTGTCTTTGGTTATTAATAATATTTTGACGTGGGGCGAATCTTTTGGGTTGGTTACTAGTAAAATTCCTGTAGATTGGTCCGGTAGGGAAGTTTGTATTTGCTAATGGAAATTTCGTAGGAGGAATATTCGGTAAAGGGCGGATTTTATTTTCTGAATATTGCATATATTGAAAATCATTTAATAATAATTTTTCAATATCACTAATAGTTTGCGGATTTCGTGTAGCCAAGTTATTTCGCATAGGGTCTCTCAATGAACTAATGAAATGAGTTACTATTAAAGACTCGTTAAATTTTTTTAATTCGTTTGCAACATTATTGTCATAGGTTGTGATAATTTTAGTTTTGAATAATTCAAATTTATCTTTTATATTATTTAATAAGTTCCTTGCATTTTTCGGAGAATTACAATCTCTTAAAATATCTAGAATAATAGTAGTAGGTTTTTGATCATTTTGGAAACAGCTTAATAAATGGGTTTTTAGGCTTAGCCAATTTTCAAATTTATAATTACGCAATTCCTCGGCGGCTTTGTCCGTTATTTTACTTTTTATGTGAAATAATGCACATTTTTTTTGTAAATCCGTTATTCCGACTGTAGAATTTAATATGTCTACTATTTCGTCGCAGGTTATAATAAAAGAAGCTAAAAGTTTTGGGTTTCCATTAAAATTTGGAATACCGTCCAACAAAAATTTAATTTCAGATGTATTTGCCATACTTGTAGTATTACAATTTGAAATATTTGAGTCCTGCTCGATTTCGAGTATTGATTCAAATAAGGTTGATAAATTTAATGCCAGGTTGGCTTTTTTTTTTATGCTAATCTATTTGTTATTTAAAATTCACTCCTATGTCGGGAGTTCGAAGTGTTAGCCGAATCGCACTTCTCTAGTAAACTAAATAATATGTTAGTTTTATAGTAATGCTTACAGTAATATTGTTAGAAGAATGTTGGCTATTGCAATCTTCATTTATGCGGCGGAGACTTCGGGCACTCGGTTTGCGGGCTCTGTGAAGTTGCTGGTGCTTAGCTTTGCGGGTTCCCTGCGTGTAACAAGACGGCTGCGGCTGTAGTGCTGCAGGTTCCCGGATCCTGGACGTATCTGTTTTCTTGACGTTGGATTTAACCCTGGTATCGAGTTAAACGATTCTGCGGGTGTAGATTCTTCCTTGATCTTCCGAATGAACGATTAAAATCGACCGAGTACGTTAATAACGAATTGACGCTTTTTTAAATTTATTTAATAGCGTTTCGAACGTCACTCTTTTCGGAGATCCTACCGACTGCGCCACTTTTATTTCTCACAATACAAGGTTAACAAAAATGATATCTTGTATAATTTATTGTACGTGTTTATTATGTTGTTTAAACAGAACAAGATCTGAACAGAATACGTGACTTATATCTAATATTCGGAACATTTATAGGTTTCATAACTTCCACTTGTCACGTGACAATAAACATGTGTTGTCGAACAAGACAAAGAAATCAAATCATCAGCTAATAATGCAACATGCAATATGCTTATAATGCACCAATATATATATATATATATATATATATATATATATATATATATATATATATATATATATATATACATATATATATACATATATATATATATATATATATATATATATATATATATATATATATATATATAAATATATATATATATATATATATATATATATTTATATATACATATATATATATATATATATATATATATATATATATTTATATATATATATATATATATATATATATATATATTTGTGTGTGTGTGTGTGTGTGTTTGTGCGTGTTTGTGTGTGTGTGTGTGTGTGTGTGTGTGTGTGTGTGTGTGTGTGTGTTCTCTACAGCCTAAACGGTTGAATCTAAAATTATGAAACCTTAAACTTAAGATATACATATGCCTGGAGTGTGTACCACCTATTTTTGAAAAAAATATTCAAAGCGAAAGTGCCTGTTTACTCATTTTTTGCAGTTTCTGCAATTACTCAAAAATGGTTACAGTTACAGAAAAAGTAAATGAACAAAAATTAAAGGTATTTATATTAAGCACAACTTTTGTTCGAATTTTCTTTCCAAAAAGGGTACTGGTTTTAAAATAAATTTCTGCTTATTATATATATATTTACATAAATCATATCATCAGCGCCTGTCAATTGTTTAACAAAATAGCCTTTCATGATTAAGTTTGACATTTTATATTTATTCAAAGAAATATATTTAGTGTAAAAGCAATCGAAAGGTTAGAAAAAATATTATAAATTAGATAAATAATGAAACTACGATATGGTTTAACCCAAATGCGTATAAGAATGTTCGGTGCATGACACTGCAGATGTTTTTTGATATTAACATATATCTTCACTTACCACTAACAATTTTAGACACAATTGTAAAAAAAGCTGACGTGTCTGTCACTGAACTTTCTTATACGCATTTTAATTAGTGCGTTAGAATTAAAAAAATTTTGAAGAATATAAATGTTTTATAAATTCTAATGATCTATCCAAAATGAGTGTACGAAATTATACATATTAGCGTATACGAAAGTATATTAACATATTTATGCTCAGATATCTTATAATAATTTTAAGGAAATTTGAAATTTTGATAAACAACAAAAATATCGTCCGCTAAATATATCCGCAATTGTATACAAATGAAACAATCAGCAACAATACACGAAAAACGGAAACTGAAATTTTAGTTAGTCGTGGCATAGCGTATTACATCATTATAGTAGCCACCTTTAGTGCGGAGGTAGCACTGCAATATTAAGCGTTGTTCTACGTTATACAACAGCATATACTTGTCTGTAGATCAGCGACAGACATGCCGTGGCGAGTAGATCAACAACTGGCGGAGGTCAAGTATATAGACTCAACCTCCGCTACTAGACGTGAGAAGCATTAAATTTAATTTTAAAAATAACCCAATTTTTGTTGTAACCGTTACCTTTTCTGAAAATAATTTTCAAATAAAAGTTATGCGTAATATTAATATCTTTTATTTTTATGCTTACTAATTTTGCTGTAAGTACTACCGTTTTTGAGTTAAAGCAGAATATTGAAAAAACAGACTTTTTTTGTAGCCAGTAAAAACAACTGTTTTTGAGTTATAGCAGAAAATGCAAAAAACGAATAAGGTAAACATGCACTTCCTGTGGGAATATTCTTTTCAAATTAGGAGGTTTTTCTGCCAGACACATACAAAACTTAAGTTAGAAGTTTCATAACTGTATCTTTTACCGTTTAGGCTGTAAAGCGCACACATACACAGACAGACTCACACACATACACACACACACAAACACACACGCACACACGCACACACTTAAACACGCACGCACGCACGTACGCACGCACGCACGCACGCACACACACATACACACATACACACATACACACATACCCACATACCCACATACCCACATACACACATACACACATACACACATACACACATACACACATACACACATACATACATACACACATACACACATACACACATACACACATACACACATACACACATACACACATACACACATACACACATACACACATACACACATACACACATACACACATACACACATACACACATACACACATACACACATACACACATACACACATACACACATACACACATACACACATACACACATACACACATACACACATACACACATACACACATACACACATACACACATACACACATACACACATACACACATACACACATACACACATACACACATACACACATACACACATACACACATACACACATACACACATACACACATACACACATACACACATACACACATACACACATACACACATACACACATACACACATACACACATACACACATACACACATACACACATACACACATACACACATACACACATACACACATACACACATACACACATACACACATACACACATACACACATACACACATACACACATACACACATACACACATACACACATACACACATACACACATACACACATACACACATACACACATACACACATACACACATACACACATACACACATACACACATACACACATACACACATACACACATACACACATACACACATACACACATACACACATACACACATACACACATACACACATACACACATACACACATACACACATACACACATACACACATACACACATACACACATACACACATACACACATACACACATACACACATACACACATACACACATACACACATACACACATACACACATACACACATACACACATACACACATACACACATACACACATACACACATACACACATACACACATACACACATACACACATACACACATACACACATACACACATACACACATACACACATACACACATACACACATACACACATACACACATACACACATACACACATACACACATACACACATACACACATACACACATACACACATACACACATACACACATACACACATACACACATACACACATACACACATACACACATACACACATACACACATACACACATACACACATACACACATACACACATACACAC
>OX063279.1:5772500-5862500 GCA_944039245.1 Nebria salina
TCTTGTAATTAGATTTTAATTATAAACGTTCGCAATAATATTTAATTTATACATTTTATATGTTTGCAAAATATTGTTCAATAATTAATTGTCGGTCAATATTCACATTATTATTTTCAACCATATCGTTTTCTATTTCGTCATCTTGATTAATTTCATGTTCTGGAAATGGTTCTTTCATTTCTACTGCCAGATTATGTAGAACGGCTGTTGCCACAATAAGCGACATAATTTTTTTCTACCCCCATTCGCATGCCCAAAGACAAATTTTGAAATCTACGTTTCCATACTCCATATTGTCTTTCCACTGTATTTCGAGTTCTTATGAGAGATTCGTTATATAAATTTTCTGCCTCATTGTGAGTCTCTTGAAGCGGTATCATTAAATACGGTCGATTGGCGTAACCACTATCACCAAGCAAAAAATAATTTGGATATCTCCCATTTTCAAAATCTGTTTTGAGTCTACTATTGTTAAAAATAGTTTGATCATGCGAAGATCCTGGCCATCGCGCAACTATATTTAAAAATTTTAATTTTGCATCCGAAACGGTTTGAACATTTAATGAGAAATAATTTTTCCTATTTCTGTAAATTTCAGCATCCTCGCCCCCTGCCGAAAGAGATGCCGTATGTATTATAAAAAGTAAAAACGATTAGAATAATTAAATAAATAGCAGTTTACGTAAAATCGTATAAAACTGAAATGTTATACGAAAAATTTATATGTACAAAATAAATTCATTTGTAATTGAAAAACTAAAACAATATATGTTACCTGGGGATAATATTTTAATATGAGTACAGTCTATTGTACCAATTACTCGAGGAAATCTATTTGATAAAAATCCATAGATACTTGATCAAGTTCCACTTGAGTCACAGGCATCTTAATATACAGTGGTCTCAATGATGCAATGGCCCTACTAACACGATCAACAATTCTACATACTGTAGCTTTTGATGTACCAGAAAAATCTCCTGCTACATACAACCCGTTGCGTAGAATCGAAGAGTTAGAAGCAATTGATTTATCGGCTGTATACAGCCTCCTCTATAAATTGAGCATATGAGAGTAATTTAGGTGTATTTAATCAAATTTATAAATAATATGTGCTAACCTGTTGGTTGGTAGTTTAATCAAATGTTCAATCAATAACGGTTTGTTTGGTCAAACGAAATCTATTAAAAAAACTTATGTCGTTCCACTTATTGAAATGATCCGTTCGATATCTATATAATTTTCTTTTTCTAATAATTAATTCCTCGTCAGAGGATGAGCTACTAGACGAAGACATTATTTTTTATGTTTTTGTCAAATGTAAAGTAACTTTTATAAATTAAAGTGCGCTAACTAGTGACTTTAGTTTAAAGTTACTTTATATTTTAAAAGTTTATTATGAAACGAATGCTGAAGTTTAAAGTTTACTTTAATATTTAAAGTGACTTTAAATTTATTATGAAACCGGCCGTTAATAACTAAGAAAATAGTTGTCGCGTAACTCGCTTGGGTCCCCGCGCGCAGTTAGACGCGCGGACCCTCGAACAGTAGATTCTATTATACTCATCAATGGAAACTATTACTTTGTAGTATAAATGTGCATTTACTTGAAGATCCAGATTTGGACTACCGCATATTGGACTTCTCGGCGGTTTTTAAAATGATTTCACAAGTTGTGAATTATAAAACTTGTGGTGTAAAAGTGAAATTTCGAATTGAAGCCATACGGGGTCTAGGTTTCAAGATAGTGGTTGTGTGTGATTCATGTTCACCAACCGCCGTTCCTTTGTGTCCGAAAATCGGTTCGTCATACGAAATTAACAGCCGATTAATTTTCGCGGTGCGATGTTTAGGCCATGAAGAAGCTGGAGCACAACATTTTTGCGGTTTGATGGATCTGCCCGCGCCACTCAATCGAATGGCGCACAATAATACACAAAAAAAAAACATTCATACAGCATCCAAAGCGGAGACGCTCATGAAGGATGCGGTATAAGAACAGTTACGGATGAGTATTGAACAGGAAGTAGACAACTGTACGGAGTTATGCGTTTCCGGAGACAGGACAGGGCAGAAGCGTGGCTTTTCGTCTCTTTATGGTGTGTCCAGTTTAATCGGTTCACTCACGAAAAAAATCGTCGATGTCAACGTTAAATCCGCGTACTGCAAGGAATGCGAAATTTGGTCCAAGAAAATCGATTCCGAGGAGTATGACGAGTGGAAAACGGAGCACAAAAGCAAATGTTCATCCAATCACAAAGGGTCAGCCGAAGGTATGGAAGTTCATGCCATAAAAGAAATGTTTCACCGATCCGTTTCCAAATACGGAGTGCAGTACACCAACTACATCGGGGATGGCGATTCAAAAACCTACAAAGGTATCGTCGAATCAAAACCATACGGTATGTAAATAACTTCGATATTTGTACAATCTAACCCTTTATGAAACCATGAATAATAAATATTCTTACAGGTGATACAGTGGAAATAAAGAAGAAGGAATGTGTAGGGCACGTTCAGAAACGCATGGGTTATCGGCTTCGCAAGTGCAAAAAAGACAAAAAAGGCATCGGTGGAAAGGATAAACTTACGGCAAAGATGATCGAGAAGTTTTCAGTCTATTACGGTCTTGCGATTCGGCGCAATTTTGATACGGTGGAAGGCATGCACAAAGCAATCTGGGCGACTTTTCATCACTACAGCTCGACGACAGAGAAACCGCAACACCAGTTTTGTCCTGAAGGCGTTGATTCATGGTGTGAGTGGCAACGAGCTAATGCAGGCGATATTTTGGCGAACTTCAAGCTGAGCTACTGTAAGAGGGTGACTGGGATAGTCACCTCTTATCTTCTGTACTTGGGTTCTTGCCAAATAGACGTGAGGGTGAGAAAGGAATAGGGGCGACCAATTGAACGAACTCTAAGTGGATGATAATAATTAGTTATATTGAATAGTACTTAACTTATACAATCGGTGGAACAACTGCCTATCGTTGTCCACTTAGAGTTCTTATATAGTCGGTCAAACTGCTGATATAACAATATGCGATATATTGTTATTTATACATTGCGGTAGGTTGACCCAGTAACTTCACGGAAGGTGATGTTATTATGATGTTTCAGCATAACATTTGCAATGCTTACACCTCAAATCTTTACCTGACAACGTTCTCACGTAAATTAAACCAATTTAAATTGATTTGTCGCAGACATCATTGTTGTTTCGCTGCCTTGGAGGTCACACTCTAAACGTGAATGAAAGTTTTAACTATTTGATTTGGCGAACAGTTCCTAAAAACACAAATAGCAGCTCTCAAATTGTTGAAATTGCGACATACATAGGAGTTTGTTTGTTCAATGACGGGGTATCCTCTTTGCTTACAATACTAAACAGCATGGGCGTCATCATCGGACGAAATGCGGTAAGGTACGCTAATTCGTATGACTCTCGTCGCTGCCACTAGTCAGCAATAAGAGCGGAGCATGCAACTCGAGAGGCACGGATTCGGCTGAAAGTGTCAAAATCCAAAAAAATAGACACCAAGGATGAACAGGAAGAATGCTTATATGGCCCTGGAATCGATGATTACATGTTAGTTGAAAAATACTTACTTTTCTAACTTAAAATTTATTTTGAAACTTTAAACGCGTTTATCTCGAAACTATATTTTTTTTGTCGGATCCAATGATATCTGTGGAACAAATAAATCGATCTGTTTCATTTTTTGCCTGCACAAAGATAATAGAATTTGGAATCGTTTGCCCGATTCTTTTTAAGAAATTTTTATTTATTTCTATGTTTTCTCATCCAAGAAAGTAGAAAAAAGGGTCGAAATTGACTTTTAAGATTCTGCCATTTTGCGAAAAAATCGAATTTTGGAAAAAAGATCTGTCAAACGATGGGGAATATATTCAAGTTTACAATTCTAAAAACGGTTTTTGTTTCAAATGAAGCAGTGCAGAGGAATACCTGGAACCACATATCTCCGAATTCCGGACATAGCCTATGGGAAGCGGAGTGGGGTGTGAAATTGGTAGAGGGGAAATGAAAAAATAATCCGACATACAGGTCAAAGAACGATCTACATGAGAAAAAAAGTCGCATTGCTCTAGGCCTGCACTGTACAGAATAAATAATTCCTGAAAATGGACTACTTTTTCATTAAAAAAACCTACGTGCCCCCTTAAGTGAAGATTTTTCTGATCAAGTAATTTCTTTATAATGTGTTTTAAATCCAAAATTGAAGAAATTTATACTATTAAATAATTAGTAGATTTAGTAATAGTAAAATAGTAAAAAACAGCTTATCCTCAAATTATCCCCTGTATGCTTTTTCACATAATTTCTGATGCAATTACAGAATGAAGTTTTTCTAAAATAAAACTTATAAAGCATTAAAATGTCTATTAATAAAGATTAACTTAATAAACATTTTTGCAGAGAACAATCTTAGAAAAGTTAACCATTATAGTATTATGTATTTTGATTCTGTTCTTATCATTTTGTACTAACCCCAAAAATGATTTCAGTTTATATTTTTATTCTTTTCTGTGTATTACGCATGACTTATGAATATTGGTTTAAAATTATTCATTTTAAAAACATTTATTTATTAAGTTTGCTACAGCTAATTACAATACGTTTCGAGATACACTGATTACTTAACAAAGAGTGTTAGTAACTATATATACTATTAAACTGTAGATTTATCATTTCCCATGGTACAGAGAAATGATAAGCTAATAAGAAGTTATGAATGAATCACCAGTTGTTATATGATTTATATAACTCCTCCGTCCTAGAATGGGGTTTCGTTCATAGGGGTTTCAAAATTTTGAAGGATAGTTTCTGTGATATTGGGGATTTTCTTTCGTAGTTTAATTTTATTTTTACATATAATCAAACAAATAGTAATTATTACGATAATTATAATAACAGTGTTAACTATACTATAGATACTAGTATTATTTTGAACATTTGAATTTTGTAACATAGGTATATCATTTATTACAATGTTTTGTTTATTTATTTGTTCTAACTCAATTGTTCTGTTACTTAATTGTTTATTTTCGATTTTAAATTTAATATCTTCAAATATTATTTCTTTTGCGTTAGTTATATAATTTTCTAATTTATAATTGTTAATCATACAATTTTTATTTGTTTTGAATTTATTTATTTTTTTTTAATTTTATAACCCATTTTTATTTACAATCTGTCTTAATAACTGACATTCAGTAAAACTTATAGTAAGATGTACAAAAATACATTGGCATGTAGAGGGTGCTATCCTGTGATAGTCCTCTTCTTATTCTAGATTAAGTGCTAATTGTGTCAATGTTGGTGACTATTTCTAGTCACCTTGTCGGGAATTTGCTAACTGGCTTCTTTTCTGTCGACTCTGCATGACAGGTCGGGAATTTGCTAGGTGGCTTTTTTTTCTGTCGCCTCTACATAACAGGTATGATGACACTAAAAACATTGAAATTGTTAGTTACATTTGTTAGGTAGGTCAAGTATGTTATCACGTTTTAAGCGTTTTTTTTTATTTTCACTGTCAGCAAATTACTTGCTAAAGTATTTGGATGCGCACGTAATCTGCTATGATATTTCTCACTGAAGTTTTTTATTTCTTCTTTCACTGTCACTACGGAGAGATCGCGGTGAATTATGGCGTTGGTGACGAACCATGGTGCATTAAGGACAGAGCGGAGCACTTTGGACTGAAATCTCTGCAGGATTTCAATGTTAGAGTTACTGGCGGTACCCCATAGTTGGATTCCGTACGTCCAGACTGGTTTGAGGATAGTCTTGTAAATAAGAATTTTGTTTTCTGTTGAGAGTTGAGATTTACGGCCTATTAGCCAGTACATGCGACTGAATTTCAAGCCAAGTTGTTTTCTTTTTGTCCAAATGTGTTTTTTCCATGTTAAACGACGATCTAAGTGCATGCCTAGATATTTCGCTTCTTCTGTCTGTGGGAGGGGCTTGCCGTACAGTGTCACATGAGGACAGGTTTCTTTTCTCATTGTAAATGTGACATGGGTAGATTTGGATTCATTTGCCCTAATTCTCCATTTTGTTAACCATGGTTGAATTTTGTTCAGATGTGCCTGAAGATATCTTGTGGCCACGTTGTGATCTTCGTGAGAGGCAAGTATTGCTGTATCATCGGCGAATGTTGCGATGAATGTTGTTTCTGATGTTGGCAGGTCGGCTGTGTATAGGAGATATAGTATGGGTCCTAGTACACTACTTTGTGGGACACTGGATTCTATTGGGTAGAGTTTGGTTTGTTTATCTTTATATTTAATATAGAAGTATCTGTTGGAAAGGTATGATTTGAGGATTTGGTAGTAATTATGTGGTAGGATTCTTTTAATTTTAAACAATAGCCCGGTGTGCCAGACTTTATCGAAAGCTTGACTTATATCCAAGAAGGCAGCTGAGCACTATTTTTTCTCTTCTAGATTTTTGCGTATTTCGTTCACGACTCTGTGGATTTGTTCAATCGTTGCGTGTTGCGTACGAAATCCGAATTGGTGGTTTGGAATTATGTCTTTTTCTTCTAGAACTGGCTTTAGGCGCTTAAGCAATAACTTTTCGAAAAGTTTGGAGATTATAGGAAGGAGACTGATGGGTCTGTAGGAGCTTACTTCTTGTGGTGGTTTTCCTGGCTTGGGTATAAGGATAATTTGAGCTACTTTCCACTGAGAGGGAAAGTATTCTAATCTTAGGACTGAGTTACAGATCATTGTTATCAGCTTGATTCCTTTAGAAGAAAGTTCTTGCAGAATCCTTCCTGTTATTAGGTCATATCCTGAAGCTTTTTTGGGGTCAAGATTTGTTATAGCGTTTTTTATTTTACTAGTTTTTAATTTGACTATAGGCAAGCAGAGTTGTAGGGGGGTCTCTAGGTACTGCAGGATTTCTTGTTCTTCTTCTACCGAAATTTCACTAGGAAAGGGTTGGAATACTGTTGATAAATGTTGCGCAAATGTGTTCGCTTTTGACTGGTCGGTTCTGGCCCAGCTACCATTTGCTAGGAGTACAACCGGAACAATCAAATCCACCCTTGATTGTTCCGGTTGTTTGAGCTTTTTTGTTGCTCGCCAGAGGGAATAGTCTGTGGATGCTGACGGAGTGAGATTTTCTAAGTATTCTTCGACAGATTTATTTCGCAGGTTGCTTAGTAACTTTTTGACTGCTTTTATTGCCTGGTTAAGTTTTGTTTTATCCTGTGGTGATCTTGTTATTTGCCATTGTTTGCGTAGCTTTCGTTTTTCAGCGACGATGTCCCTAACGATTTTTGGACAATTTTCTTGTTTTTGATTGGCGTTTTGTACCGGTTTTGCGCCCCATGCTGATTCTTGTATTGCGTCATTTAGGAATTCTATGGCTTCGTCTATTTCGTGTTCGGTTTTGAGTGAAATTTCGAGCGAAAGCTTGTTGTCCAGCAGATTTCTGAATGTGTGCCAGTCTGTTTTTTTACTAATGAGTGATGGAGGTTTTTGTTTTATTGTTATTTGCCTATTTACAGTAATTATGACTGGAGAGTGGTCCGATGATAGATCTAAACAACTTTCGGCATTTAGATAATGTGATGACACGCCTTTTACTACACAAAAGTCTATGAGATCCGGAACTTTTCTTCTGTCGCTAGGCCAGTATGTAGGTTGGCCAGTAGATAAATGATGTAGATTATTCTCTTGCATTGCTTGGTAGAGTTGTCTACCTTTAGGGGTGGTCAGTCGTGAACCCCAGTAGGGATGTTTCGCATTGTAGTCACCTCCAGCTATAAATCTAGACCCCAGAGTGTTATAAAAGTCTTTAAATTGTGCTTTGTTAATTGTGTGTCTAGGTGGACAGTAGACAGCTGAGATAGTTAGAGGCCCTGTTGTCTCTTCGTTAATTACAATGCTAGTAGCTTGGAGGTGTTCGTGCTGGTATTTATTTAGTTCATGGTGCTTAATTTTCTGTCGGATGATTACGGCAGTGCCTCCATGGGCAGTACCATCTGGGTGTTTAGTATTGTATATTGAGTATCCTGGTATCTTCAGATACGTCTTATTTGTAAAGTGAGTTTCGGAAATGAGCATCACATCTATGTTGTGTTCTGCTATAAATATTTTTACTTCTTGGCTGTGCTGTCCAAGACCATTGGCGTTCCAGAGAGCGATTTTTAGGAGCTGGGGCATTATTTCATTTTAGCCACAAGGGTAGTGAGGAGATTTAGCATGGTGTCCATGCGCTCCATCAGTTTGATCATCATAGCTTTTAGTTTACTATTTTGCTGTTTGTCGGAAGTATGATTTAAGTTTTGTTGTATAATATGTTCTTCTTGTGTCTGTTGGACATTAGCTCTTGTCTTTTGGGCGTATGATACGCCTGGTTGTGTTGGATTTCCGGTTATGTTATGGTTGATTGTATTCTGTTTTTGTCTAAGGGGTGGGAACTTACGTGACTGTATTTCTTTAAAGACACTACAGCCTTTGTAGTTCGCTGGGTGGTTTCCTCCACAGTTGGTGCAGGTTGCGGCAGTACTTTTATCTTGTTTGGGGCAGTCTCTAGTCAGATGATCACCAGTGCAATTCACGCAACGTGGTGAAAGGTTGCAGAAATTTTTTGTATGATTAAATCTTTGGCATCTTGTACATTGAGGTATTTCTCTTTTTTGGCGTGGAGGTTCAAATTTGATTTTCGAGTGCATAAGGTATTTAGTGTCATAAATTTCTTTATTATTGTCCTTTTGTTGCAACTCAATAAAGAACATAGGTAGAGGGGCTTTTGTTATTTTATGCTTAATATTCCATATATTTAATGCATTGTGTCCATATGAGTGTATTTCTTTCTTTAATTCTTCGATGTCAACAGTGTGGTGAAGATCACGTAGTACAACTTTGAATTTTCTTTCCGATTTTGACTGAAATGAATGGAATTCTGTTTTCTTTTCTTCTAGTTCTTTCGTTATGACGCGATAAAATCTAGGCTCGGTCAGTTGGATTTTTACTTGAGAACTTCCAATAAGCTTAATTACGTAATTGTCTTTTGCGTGGAGGTTCAAGAGGTCAGTCAGAGGCTTTATGTTTCCTATGCCGTGTACGAAAATTGGTAGAGGTTTAATAATTTCAGGACTAATATCTTCTTCAATTAATTCTTCTACATTTAGTTTTTCGAATTTATTTGAGGTTTCAGGTCCATTGAGCCAGTAGTCTGTTAGGGTTTTCTGTCTTACGTTTCTATTTTCTTCCGGGCTGGATCTTTTGCTCTTCCTAGAATTGATAACTGTCCAGCTGTCTTCAGTTTTATCTAGTAGAGCAGGTTCCGAGATCGACTGGGTGTTTAAGGTCGAAGCGATTTCTTGTTCATTTAGACTTCCTGTAGGGGTTGCTATTTGCTCTCGTGGTGGGGGTGTTGGTGGTACTATGTTAGATTCGAAATTTGATAGTTTCCTAGTAAAAATGGGAGATCTTACTATTTTTGCGCTTTTTGAGAAGGCGGGCGATCCTTCGGTATCCATTATGCTGGTCGTTTGTTGGAGTGCGTGAGATGTTGAAGCCTGTGCGTAGAGTTGAGTGGCCGACTTCGCTCGTGCGTGCTCGGTGGATGGCAAAGGAGGCGTTGGTGGGATAAATCCCAAGTTCTTTAATTCAGCTGGTATAGCTTTCTTCCCTGATGGTGGAATTATTGAATATTTTCCGTCGGTTCTTTGTATAATTTTAGCAACTGTTTTTGGGTCACCTTTCATGGTGACCCAGTTACGTATATAAAATAAAACTATTACACTCGCGATTTAAATTTGCTGCGTTTGCATAATTAAGTAATACACAAATTGAGGTATGTGTAATTAGCTATTTGCAATGTAAGCAATACTACTCGCATGAGCGAGGAACCGCACGTCTAGCCCGTACAAATGTTCGCGTCAGACTATGTTTTGAATTTATAAACTCCTTTAATTTGCTTACGTTTAACATATTCAGTACATTTAATATTTAGGTTTTTATCAGTTTTACTTGCAATTATGAAAATATTAGAATTTTCAATTTTTATTACAACGAATTCTTCATATATCGTATGATATTTACATTCTTTGTTTATTTGTTTATTAAGAATTTCGTTTAAGCATTTATTGACTTCAATATAATTAGTTTTACAATAAAAATTTTGTTTTATTTTAATTCAGTTATCAGTTAACATTAGTTGTTTTTTATTTTGAATTATAAGTTCTTTATTTTCATTTAACATAAACATTTTGTTTTCACTAATTACAGAAATAGGGGTTATTTGTAACAGTTTTCCTTCGACGTTATTTTCAAATACAGGAATTTCTAATAAATATTCTATTTTATTGTCTGTCAACTTGCAATGGCATGTGATTTGTGAAGTTATGTCCCAGAAATTTGCTTCCGAATTTATTTGGTCGGTTATACGTTTTAATTCATCTAATGACATTATAGAACTATGTAATTTATTCAAATTACAAAACGTTAGGCTGGTTTCAATTTCTGTAATGATCTCAATTAAATTTATAGTTAACAAAATTAATTGATTAATTGTATCCTTGATAATTAAAATATTTTGCCAATCGTAGTCAGTTTTTATAATAACGTCTATGTGTTTTATTCGAGCTTGCAAAGTTAATTCGTTATGTTTAATATTTTCTATTTGTTCGTTAAATCTTTTAATCATTTCTGTATTAAGTCGATTTGTATCCAAATTTTGTGTTTGTAGTATTTTTTGGTTATTATTTATTTTTTCGAACAATCTATCATATTTTTCACCATCTTCAGCGTCTAAGTTGCCTGATATTGTTTTTATAATACTGCCTATACCATTAATTAATCCTCTTTTATTTCTTTTATGAGTAAATAAATTATTTATTTTATTGGTTAGTCTATCGTAATTAAAGTTTAATATATTTTTATATGTTTCTGTTGCTATGAAAAACTTACTATTATTAAGCTTTAATTCTAGGTCAGTTTTATAACTGCCGATTTTAAGATATGCTATTTCTATATTCGTAATATTATAAGTATAATATGAGTAATGTGAGTTTATATAAATATAAACGTTCCCTAAATCTAAAATATTTAATCCAGGGTTATCTGTGTTAACCTCTAGTTCTTCGTCACTCCTGATGTAGATGCTACATCTGTAACAAAAAGTCTAGGTTTTTTTATTTTGTCTATTTTAAGTTTGCCTTTATTCTCTACTTTAATAACTCCTAACTTGGGATTATATTCTTCGATTTTGTGTATTTTAAAGAGTGGTTTCTTAATTTTATGAATTCTTCTTTTGCCTTCTTTAATTAATATTTTGGTTGGCAATTCCGTCGGTTTAGTATCTAATCTATTTTGTTTTAAAAATCTTTAATTTCTTCTATTTGAATATTTTCTTTAATATTGTTGTGAAGTAATTTTAATTTATTATTATAATCAATTAAATAATCGTTCGTGGTATCATTAGTATTGAACATTTTTTTGTCTTTATCAGCACCAAATAATATTTCGTTTGGTGTATATTTAGTAGTTGAATTAATAGAATTGTTATACGCAATTAAGGCAAAGTTTAATTTATTTTCAAATTTAGTACTGTCGAATTCTTTACTTTGATTAATTATTCGGAGATGTTCGATTATGGTGGAATGAAACCTTTCTATTACTCTATTGCTTTTAGGGTTATCGACACACGTTATCTGCATTTTAATTTTATACATTTTGAGCAATTCTTTTACGAGGTTGTTATTAAATTCGACACCGCTATCGTGTATTATTTCATTTAGAACTTGATATTTACTGAAGAAATTTAATAAACATTCCGTTATATTTGCGGCGTCAGTTGATTTAATAAAGTAAATTTGGGCAAATTTCGAAAAAGCGTCAATGATTGTAAAGTATTTCTTTTTTTCTAATGTAAGTGTTTCTATATGTACTATATCAAAAGGAAATTTACTTGTTTTTGTTAAATTATCATTTAATTTAAATGGTTGCCGTTCATTTGTTTACTTGACAAATTTCGCAATTATTTATATATTTCTGAATGTCATTTTTTAATTTAGGCCAATAGTATTTACGTTTTAATTTTGTGTAAGTTTCTAAAATACCTCTATGATTTGTTTTGCCTAGATGGTAATTATTAATAATTTCGATTTGATCGTTTATTGTTTCTACATCTTCTAATATTTGTGCACATTGTATTAGTCGATAAGATTCTTTGGTAAATTTATTTTGTAAAATTTCATTTATAGTTAAAATTATTTCTGTGTCTATTAAACGGTAGTAATTTATTTTAGGCACTAAATAGTCTTTAATAAATTGAAATATTTCTTCGTGTAAATTATTATTATTTAGATGAATTGTCAATCTTTGTTTAGCATATCCAAACAGTCTTTTTAGTTTTACTTCAGTTGGTTTATCGTGTGTTTTTATTATTAATTGATTTTTCCCAATATGAATATAAGTTTCTTTATAATTAATTCCGTTAGTTTCGTTTTCATCTGCCGAATGACATGTTTCTAAATCGTCGTTGCTAATTTGTGCAATAATACTTTCGTTATCATTAACAAAAACTTCGTTTTTTAGTTCGTGAACTATTATCTGAATATGACTCTTTTTAAATATTTGATTTATTAGATTTTCAATCATTTCAAATTTTGTTTTATCTAGACCACTGCAGATTTTAGGCATATGCAATTCAAATATATCGTTATGAATGCAGTAATCTCTTAAATTAGTTAAACATTTGTTAATGTCAATTTTGTCTGGTTTAGAAAAATAATTTAATTTAGTTACTAAATGAAATAATTTATATTTGTTGCAAATTGGTTGTATAAAAATTTCGCCTATATTTTTATTGTGGTTATTTAAATAAGTTTTACTTTGGAAGTTAGAATTTATTTGTTTTGCAAATCCTTTGTCTAGTCTTTTATCTTTAGAGATGCAGTGTACTAAATTACATGGTTTGTCAAAAATGTCATTAAATGTTTTATGAATTTTGAATTTTGGTCTAATTCGTGAAAGGGAATCTGCATTATTATTTAAGATTCCTTTTTTGTGTTCAATTTCATAAGAATAATCATCTAATTTTATTTTCCATCTGATAAGTTTACTATTAGGGTCTTTTAGATTCATTAACCAGATAAGCGGTTGATGGTCAGTTCTAATTTTGAATTTTGGGCCGTATAAGTAAGGTCGAAAATATTTCGTGGACCAAACTATACCAAGTAATTCTCTTTCTGTTGCGTCGTAATTTATTTCGTGATCGTTTAAGGTTCTACTAGCGTAAGCTATCGGTAAGTCTTTGCCGTTTACATTCTGACTTAGTGCCGCTCCTATAGCATATTTGCTAGCGTCTATAGTTAAGATAAATTGTTTAGAAAAATCGGGGTACTGCAATATAGGTGCGTTAATTAATAATGTTTTGCTGTGTTCAAATGATTTTACATATTCTTCGTCGTCTATATTAATTGTATTACCTTTTTTTAAACATTTAGTCAGGGGTTTAGTAATTTTGGAAAAATCTGGAATAAATTTACGATAGTATCCTAATAGTCCTAAATAAGATTTTATTTCTTTAGGGGTTTTTGGAATAGGAAAGTCTTTTACAGCTTGAATTTTAGTAGGGTTGGGTTTAACACCATCTTGTGAAACAATATGGCCAAGATAAGCCACTTCCTTTCTTAAAAATTCGGATTTATCAATTTGTATTTTTAATTATATTGTTTTAATTTAGCAAATATTTTTATGTTTTCTATATGTTCCTGTAATGAAGTACCGAGAATGATAATGTCATCTAAATATATTAGACATATCTTGTTTATATAATCGCGTAACACAAAGTTCATCATTCTTTGAAACGTAGCGGGCGCATTCTTTAGCCCGAAGGGCATTCGACAAAATTTGAAGTGTCCTTTTTCTGTATTGAAAGCAGTTTTTGGAATACTATTTTCGTCCATTTGTATCTGGTGAAATCCTGACATTAAATCTAGCGTTGTAAAGTAAATATTTTTTCCTAATTAATCGAGAACGTCGGTAATATTTGGCATGGGAAATTTGTCGTCGATAGTTTTTGAATTCAATTTTCTGTAATCAATTACCATTCTAAATTTTCTTTTTTGAGAAGCATCGAGTTTTTTGGGAACCATCCATACCGGGGATGACCAACGTGAATAAGATTCTCGAATTATTCCGTCAATTAAAAGTTTTTCTACTTGATTGTTAATTTCGTTTTTATAATATTCCGGATAGCGATAAGATTTTGAGTAAATTGGAATTTCATCATTCGTTTTTATTTCGTGTTTTATTGCACTTGTATGAGATAAAATTTGATCTTGTTTTGGAAATAGTGATTCGTATTTTATTAAAATTTTAGATAGTGCATGATTTTCTTCTTTATTTAAATGATCTGCTCTAACATGAATGGTATCAACATTTTGGAAATTTATGTTATTTTTAGAATTGAAATAATTAAGTTTAAATTTTTTATTTTGGATGTTAATATCATTATTTGAGAAATCAATATTAACTTTTAAATCTATTAAAGCAGGTATTCCTAACAAAATATTAAATTGTTTATGAAAGTTGTGTAGGTAACATTTAATTTCTATTTTTTCAATTTTTAAAATAGAATATTCATTTCCCGTGTGCAGCAGTTGTAAATGTGAATTTTTCCTTTAAAATTTTAAATTTATTTTTATTTGTGTACATAATTTTTATTGATTAAATTTATTGATGAACCAGAATCTAACAATTTTACATAATCACGTACTTTAATAAATGGTAATTTAGAATTGCAAATAATGTTTAGGATTTCTCCTCTAAATCTATTGGAGTTATCTCTAAAAAAAGAATTGTCATGAGTATTACTTAATTCAAATTGTTCGCAATTATTTTCTAAATCGTCAATGTTTTCTGATATTTCATTTTCATCTATACAGGGTGTAACAGCGAAACGAGCTACCTCGAATAACTTCTATGTTATAAAAGATACAATAAAATAGTATAAGACAATCTTATGCAGGACCAAGGGGGACATCTAACTATAAAAGAAAATATTTTTTTAAACCAGTGGTTCTCAAGTAACAACACAAATTATGTTTTTTCAAACGAGATGCTATATATTTTTTAAGCCCATTCGATAGAGTATTTTTTTCTGAATTCCATTATGTATTCGTTTTATACCCTTACATAAGTAAAATATTGAGAAAAATGCGATTGAAAGTTAAAGAAATTTCATTGTTATAGTTACTTTTCAGTAGGCTATGAAACAAAATTGAGCTTAAATACATTAAATTATTTGTTATTTACTTTATAACACTATTTATAAAGTAAATAACAAATAATTTAATGTATTTAATTTATGTTTCGTTGTATTTAAGCTCAATTTTGTTTCATAGCATACTGAAAAGTAACTATAACAATGAAATTTACTTAACTTTCAATCTCATTTTTCTCAATATTTTACTTATGTAAGGATATAAAACGAATACATAAAGGAATTCAGAAAAAAATACTCTATCGAATGGGTTAAAAAAAATATAGCATCTCATTTGAAAAAACATAACTTTGTGTTGTTGCTTGAGAACCACTGGTTTAAAAAAATATTTTCTTTTATAGTTGGATGTCCCCCTTAGTCCTGCATAAGATTGTCTCATACTATTTTATTGTATCTTTAATAACATAGAAGTTATTCGAGGTAGCTCGTTTCGCTGTTACACCCTGTATATTGAAGTTCGGTATTATTTAATTCTTCAAACTCAAAATTTGGTGGTCTGTTATTCAAAAATCTAGTACTTTGTGGGTTGTTATTTTGTCTAATTTGGATAGACATGGGTACTGGTTTTATACCTTGCGCATTTCTAACTTGCATTCTTGGGGCAAAATTTCTGTTTGGTTGTGAGGTTTTATTAAACTTGATAGGACCAGTGCGAAAGTTTGATCTGGGAATGTGTTTAAATGCAACATTTGGCTGTTTTTGATATTGAATTACAGGTTTCGTAGTTGATTGAAAATGTTTTAAATATTGGAAATCGTTTTGCAAAAGAGTTTCAATATCTATTAGGCTACTTGGATTTCTGGTAGCTAAGTTATTTCTATGAGGATCATCTATCACAGATATGAAATTATTTATAATTAATTTTTCCGAAAATTCTATTATAGCCATTTTTTTATTAATGTCATTTATTTCAATACCTAAACGTGACTTGAAAGCTAAAAATTTTTCTTTTGTAATCTCTAATAGTTTGTATGGATTTTTAATATTTTGAATTTTTAGTGTTTCGTTTATTATTGTATAAGATGTAGTTTTGTCTTTAAAATTTAAAACTAAATGAGTTTTAAGATCATTCCAGCATTGAATGTCTAAATCTTTTATGCTGTCTAACGCTTTGTCCGTTATTTTACTTCGTATGTTTAAAAATGAAATTGTTTTATCAAATTCATCTAGTGGTGCATTTAACGTACCAAATAAATTTTGAACTACATTTACAGAATTTATGAATGTATTTAATTTATTAGGACGCCATTGTAAGTTGGAATAGAGTTTAAAGCAAAATTTATTTTTTCCTGTTCGGTCAGACATTTCTGAATAAAATTATATTTTAAGTTATTTAAAAATTATCTAATTATATAGATAGAATATTTATTTTTAAATATTTTATCACTGTTACAGTGATTCGATCCTGCGTTAATTTGTTTGATTATTAAACAGTGATTCGTCCAGTCGTTAATATGTAATAGTTTTAACTCACAGTGTCACTATGTAGACTGCGATGATAAAAGATGAAATCTTCATCTGTAGCTTGAGGTTTCGACCTGGTGGTTGAGGTTTTGACCTGGTGGTTGAGATTTTCGTTCTCTTGTAGGCTGACGATACGGGTACTCGCTCTGCGGACTCCGTGTACCGGAATCAGATGCTGTAGGTAGCTTAAAGTTGTGGAAGACCTTGGCACTACCGTTGCTGGCTCTGTTGGCTCTTCTCTTGGCTCGGATCCGATTTTAACGTTGAAACGACCGTTTTACCGTATAAACGAATTGATTACTTTCGTAATTTCGACAGAAAAACGTTTTCGGTATCCTACCGACTGCGCCACTTATGAATGTTGGTTTAAAATTATTCTTTTTAAAAACATTTATTTATTAAGTTTGCTACAGCTAATTACAATACGTTTCGAGATACACTGATTACTTAACAAAGAGTGTTAGTAACTATATATACTATTAAACTGTTGATTTAGCATTTCCCATGGTACAGAGAAATGATAAGGTAATAAGAAGTTATGAATGAATCACCAGTTGATATATGATTTATATAACTCATGCAATGTGCTTTTAGTAAGGTACACAGTTATCAATTTGTTATTTAGTTCCTGGACTTAGTTTAGTATTTATTGTTTGTAAATTAGTTTTTTTTAATAAATAATGAAAATTAGATTGATTTGTTTTTTTAATATTATACTTTTCAGTTGAATTGCATATCACTTATTAGTTTGTACCGTATACACTTTCCTACTCAGATGATATATTTTTTTAAAGGGGGTTACGGCAATTCACCTAACACTGGCTACGTCATTGCGTACTGCGGAAAGTTTTTCTACAGTAACTAATATTCCAAATTATATTATAAATGTTTCTCGAACAATAAATTAGTTTGTACTGTATTGCATTCAAAACTTTTTATAGCCTAACATTCTTTTTTAAGCAACTCATAAATCACATGGTTCCGAATTGAAAATAATCAATCATGCAAATATATATATATATATATTATATATATATATATATATATATATATATATATTTATATAAATACACTATTTGATCTAATTTACTCATCAGTAAACTATAATGCATTTCATTCAATACTTGCTATTATACTTTACTCAAAGTTGTGCTAGTTTAAATATAAATAACAATGATCATATTGGCGATAATTTAATGACTAAACTAACAACAACTATCAATTTATATGACTCTTACAATCTTATTGTCAGTAGTCATACTATGTTAGATAAAGTACCCATAATAAACGTGCCCACCGTGCATATCAATTCTAAAATACTTATAAAGCGAAAAGCAAAATTAAATGATGCGTTTCAACAGTTTGATTATTATATGCTTTTACTTGAAAATATTAAAGAATTGCGAGCGGTTTTAAAGCAATTAAAATTAGATTGCCTCTATCATAGCGATGCAAGATTTGTCATAATATTTAAACAACAGAACATACACATGAATCAAGTATTTCACCTGTTATGGACTGAATATTATATCAAGAATGCCGTGGTGATTTTCAATGAAAAATTTTACATATTATTTCCTTTCAATAAAAATAGCGCATGTGGTAAGAATATTACAGCAGAACAAGCATTGCCCACAAACTTGTTTCCTGAAAAAGTTCCCTTGGATCTAATGGGCTGTGCATACAAGTCCACCGTAATTTACCGTCCGCCATTTGTAATTGATGTGAATGCAACTCGCAGTAATCCAAATAAAGCTGGTTTAGAAATCACAATAGTAGCGCTTCTAGAAGAGCGAATGAATTTCGTTAATAGGTATGTGTACAATCCTTACAAAGATATTGGTAAGATATTTCTAAACGGCACGTTAACGGGCATGTTTAAAATTTTGGATCAGCGCAAAACTGACATGATGTTTTCTGCACTAAGTGGACAATTTGGTTCATCAAAATATTTCGATCAAAGCTTTTGCTATATGCAACAAAAAGCGTATTGGTGGGTGCCTAAGGCAACAGAACTACTAAAATGGCAAAACATCTTGAGAATATTTAGTGTTAATCTTCTGTTGGCCATCTTTGTTTCATTTGTAATCGTTTGTCTGATGTGGTATATAGTCTGTGAGCGTCGATATGAATACACAATTTGCGTATTGAATACTTTGGGCATGCTGCTGATGGTATCTGTTGGTTTTCCAAAATCGAAATAAATAACGCTGATGCTATCTTTGGAGTTTAACTGGATTGATAATGGCCAGCTTATACTATTCGCAACTGCTCAGCATTCTAACAAAGCCGTTGCTTGAACATCAAATTAGTTCGGTTGACGAAATTTTGGAGTATCGACTTGGCGTAGGCTTCCATCCTGCGTTTGCTCCCATTTTTAATGCAAGTATACCAAGAGATAAAAGGTTATTGGATACATACGTCGAATGTGGATACGGCATTGAATGTTTCAATCGTATAGCATTTCAAAGCTATAAAAATGAACGACAGATTTGGTATTCTATGCCTAGACTTTGGACATTATCCAACGGCAAACCATTGCTGTTTCCTGTTCAAGAATATACGACTACTTCGTTAACAAGGTATATTTTTAGATTTATAATCATATATTTAAGGTGAACTGATGATGTCTACTGTATATTAACTAACGACAAGATAAGAGAGAAACATCTTATCTTAGTTTTATAGGTTGCTATTTGGAACAATAAACTTGCTATTTTCAAATCGCGCATACTATATTACGCTTATTTTAATTAATTTGCTACTTTGAAGAACATTATAATTCCATAACATTCTTTAAAATAAATTTTTTGATAATTAAAATTATAATCCAATGTCCTGGAGCATCTTTATGTAAACTAGCTCTCGAAAGAGAGAAAATTGAAACATGGCCCAGATATAGCTTTTATGATCGTATAAATTTTACTTTGCTTGTGTATAAATATATTTTCGGAGGCTATTTTATGTTGATATATTTGCCTTTATGTACCTCTTTTATTATTCGTTTCTTGCATTCATACTGCTCAGCGTCGAATGTTTTATTAGTAATGTTTCACTAATACCACAAAATTTAGAACTTAGAAACATAAATTTTTAGTTATTGATATAATTATTATTTGGTATGTCATGTGTTGGGAATACTAGATTTTCTGTATAAGCCTCCTGATACCTAAAGTCTAGAGTTAAATTATATACCGAAGTGCTAGGATATTAATAAATAACGTTTTTTAGAAAATTTCTAATATTCCATAAGATTTGATTTTGAAAATTTGAAAACCATGTGCCGTTAAAAGATATCAAATTGTTGCGTCAACATTATATTGCTGATAATAATAACATCTGCTTGTACATTTCTAAATCTGCGACAAATGAAATGAATGAGACACTTTTTATTCGCAAATTGTTAATACTTTCGGTGATGATTGCATAAAATTTTCACAAAGCTTCACCCATAAAACTTCGCATATTGGCCATGGAATTCTAGTTCGTTTAGACGTCATATTTACGTAATTCAGATTGAACCTATATTTGATACGTATCATACAACAAATATGTATGTTTTTTGCATTTCAGGATTTATGCAGTAAATGGCTTTCCATTACTAACTCGTATGAATAAATTATTGCTCGGTTTAAGTGAGAATGGATTGATTCATAAATGGGAAGAAGATATGAAATATGTGCTTCGTAAAGAGTCAAGCGATGATGATGATCACATATCTCTTTCAATATCTCATCTACAAACAACATTCTATATTTTATCTATTGGTAATTTGATAGCGGTACTTGAATTTGGAATTGAAGTTTATCATTATTATAAAGCACATATACATTTCAAAAATCATTGTCCTTCGTAAATAAAATATTAAATATAACAAAAACTATAGATGTATTTCGCTCATTGACTTTTAGAAACACAAATACTGTCAACATTAGAAATGGATTTAATAATAAATAATAATAACAACTTAACAATAACGTTAAACAAGATCATTTTTATTTTCTTATATCATATCATGAAAAATTTCGATCTCGAGATTTTAACGGAAATATACGTTTTGACCTTCCCTGAATCGATTCCAACTATTTTTGGAATGACGTCCGTCTGTGTGTGTGTGTGTGTGTGTGTGTGTGTGTGTCTGTGTTTGTGCGTATGTGAACGCTCTACAGCCCAAACGGCTAAAGGAAAAAGTATATTTTAAACTTAAGATTTGTATGTGCCTGGCAAGAAAACCTTCTATTTTTGAAAACAATTTTCCGACCGGAAGTGCATGCTTACTCTAGTCATTTTTTGCAATTTCTGCAATTACTCAAAAATAGTTCCAGTTACAGAAAAGTTGTTAAAATAAAAGTTATAGATATCAGCATTTTGTACAACTTTTTGTTGAATCTTTTTTTCCCAAACGGTACCGGAAACAAGAAAATGGCTGTTGAAATTTCTTCATATTATATTTATTTTTACATAAATCGTATCATCTGCGCCTGTCAATTGCTTATCAAAAAAAAAAAAAACCGACTTAAATAATTTGGAGTTTGACATTTTATATTTATTCTAAGAAATATATTTAGTGTGAAAGTTTTCCAAAGGTTAAAACAAATTATAGATTAGAAAAATAATAAAAATAGGATGTGATTTAACCCAAAAGCGTATAAGAAAGTTCGGTGCATCCCACTGCAGATGTTTATATATGAAATTGGTATTTAATCATGTACATCAAATTTTATGTAAATAAATTTAACAAACACCAAAAAAAAATTGGGTTTTGGTTAGGGTTTCACCAAGACAAGAGTCTTACCATTTGGCGTAAGTTTTTTTCTTGTCTTGTACTATGAACAAGAAATAAAAAAAAGTCTTGTATTGCTGATTTCTTGCTAACGAATTTCTTGTCTTGTCTTGCAATTTCTGGCTTTCTTGCTTATTGGGGGAATCCCCGTATTGTTTGGAATTAGGGAGATATATTTTTCGTCGCGTCGACAGTTTCATATTGTAAAAGCGGCTGGCGACTTGACACTTTTAGCAGTGCAAAGTAGTCTTTAAGGCGCGATACTTGCAATCCCTGGGTATCTACGTTGTTACAAGTGTAAAGGGCGAGGAAGCAAAGAGGCAGTCCCAAACGCTACTCTCCGCTGCCCCACTTCAACCGCAAACAGTATTGTAGTTACGCCACATATCCCCTTCCAAATTATAACTATATATAGTCTGTTCACGTTAAGAAAATAGCGTTGAGTAAGATAGGACGATGATATCCATGAATCTGATTGGTGTAGACGCGAGGTGGATTTACATTAGCGAACATTGAAGAGATCCGCGATTTCATTTCCGTTTGGTATTTCACAGAGAGTGGACCTTAAAGTAGTAAAGCAACGTGTGTTTCTTTTTTATTTTGACAATTTTTATTCGTCTATAGGTAAGTTTCTTCTATAGATAACAGCTTACATTCACAAAAAAATACCTTCTTTAAGTTCGCGCCAAAGTTTAAACTAATAGAATGTTTGAGTGTAAAACGGGCTGCATTCGCAGTGCCATCTACTATTTTCTTAACGTGAACAGAGTATAGTAAATCACTAACAATGTAGTGTTGTGCTTCAATATTCTCCAATTTTATTAATAAATTAGACGGCAACATTAACTTTTTTTGAGTTTCTGTATTCGGGATTCCGAATATTCAGGCCACGAGTATGTCGCGGGTCTTGAAGTTTAAAAGGTGTTATCAATTTGAGTTTATTCAAATACTATTGTATTTGTACTTTATAAATATTACTTTTCACAAAAATAAAATTAAATATTGTAAATTACCAATTTTACTTTCTTATACGAAGTATAAGTAAGTATTGTAATCATGAAAAATTTTGTCGAAATTGTTTCGACCTTTAGATTTTAACGGAAATATATCTTGTGACCTTCCCTGAATCGAGTCTGACTATTTTTGAGATGTGTATTCAAACCGGAAGTGCATGTTTACTCTAGCCATTTTTTGCATTTTCTGCTATAACTCAAAAACGGTAGTACTTACAGTAAAATTAGTCAGAATGAAAATAAAAGCTATTAATGTTTCGCATTACTTTTATTTAAAAATAGTTATCAGAAAATGTACTGGTTACAAAAGAATAAGCTTTTTCAATATTCTGCTATAATTTAAAAACGGTAGTATTTACAGCAGAATTTGTCAGAATAAAAATAAAAGATATTAATATTTCGCATAACTTTTACTTGAAAATATTTTTCAGAAAATTTTCTGGTTTCAAAATAAGAGTTTATTTCAATATTCAGCTTTAACACAAATCCGGTAGTACAAAAACGGTAGTACTTACAGTAAAATAACAGATATTAATATTTAGCAAAACTTTTATTTAAAAATATATTTCAGAAAAGATACTGATTACAAAAATAATAAGTTATTTTCAATATTCCATTTAATACTTCTCACGCCTACTGCATTGACTTCACGCTGTATATATACGGATATGCGGATAGTTTGCCGCTGAACCTCAGACGTATAAGAAATAAAAATTATAAGAAAGTTCAGTAACATGCACCTCAGCTTGTTTTCTTAGAATATGCTGTCTACGCGTAGATAAACGGGGATTTCGTTTGGTATCTTTTTCACCTTTTCCCATAATTTATATATGCGTTGGTATGACAAACAAAGCAATAACACAAATTACACGATATATGGAAAAAATTCTTTATTCAATATTCTAACAAAAATCAATTGTCGTTTGCCCATGAATACTGAATAGGAAATAAAACATTCGCATATTTGGATCAGATTTGTTTTAATATTCATACAATGTAACAAATATAGTTTTGTGTAATTACATTTATACTAAATATATTTTTCCCGCCAAAACGGTAACAATGATTATCACTTTTTCCATTTTGACAAAGGATATATAATCGTATTATTGGAAGTTGGAATAAAATTATTTAGACCGTATAGATAATTTTAGAGTGTTAAGGGAGGAAATACAAGTAACTACCTGAAAACTCGACGTTTTTTAGGAATTTTTTTTTGGGAATATGAAACCACATACACTTTTCGGGTTTCTTTTATTGCATTTAATAAACATTCAGCTTTACTCACGATTTTTTTCAAATATGCCCGACCCCAGTGTGACCTTGAAGCTACGCCGAAAGGAGCGTTAGGCGTGCGGACCCAACTGGCGGGAACTCTGGGGACCCGAAACATAAATATTTTTTACTTTTATTAGATAAACCTTATTCTCAGATGTATTTTGTTCTATATGAACCTCCTAGACTAAAAAAAGAAAACTGATTTTTCATAAATCCGAAAAAAGATGAACTTTTCATCTTTTTTTGCGTATTTAAGCTCCCCTGAATAGTATTTATTGCCTATTTTTTCATGATTTTAGGGGTTCATATAGAATAAAATTTAATGACCTTTCAATCGCGCTAAGTTACAAGTCATTTAAATAAAAACTTTTTGAGTTATTTTTCCCGCCAGTTTGAAAAATACCGTGTCGAGAAAAACGCGTTTAAAGTTTATGTTAGGTAAAAGTGTAATTTTTGGAAACTTTCGGTTGTTTTCAGTAAATCGGCGATTCCGAGGCCATACAAGGTTTCTTCCTCTTGTGCATAGAAATCGTTGAGTTCAGCCTGAGCCTGTTTTCTAGCAGTTCTGCCCTCTTTGCTGCAACTCCACGATCGGCGCTCCTGGCGAGTGTAGCGGTCCTCGTCGGATTTAGTGCTGAAGATGTGCGTATTCTAGCCAATACCGCACTGCAGACCGTCCATGATAGCATTTTATTTTATGTTTCTAATTAATAATAATTTGCTAAACTTTGGCACCCTTTTTCACTTATTATATTTCTTAGAATAAATATTAAATGTCAAACTTCAAATTACTTAAGTTTTTTGTTTACATTAATTTTCAACAATTGACAGGCATAGTTGCTACGATTTATGTGAAAAAAATTATAATAAGAATCAATTTTAGGTTATTCAAAATGCTTATATCTATAATTTTAATTTCAATATTTCTGTAAGTGCAATCATTTTTGAGTAATTGCAGAAACCGCAAAAAAATAACAAGAGTTAACATGAACTTCCGGTCTGAATATTGTTTTCAAAAATGAGAGGTGTTCTCTCTAGAAATATACAAATCTTATGATTGAAGTTAAATAATTTTACCATCAACCGTATAGGCTGTAGAACGCTCAAACACACGCACGAATACAGACAGACAGACAGACACACACTCACACACAGACACACAAAGATGGATGTCATTCCAAAAATAGTCGGAATCAATACATTGAAGGTCAAAACGTATATTTCCGATAAAATCTCGAGATCGAAATTTTTCATTATTACTTGTACTGCGTATAAGAAAGTAAAAATGGTTATATCTCGGTAACTACAATTGGATGCAAAGATTGCAATTATTGATATGATTAAGGAAGAAAATGTGCGTACGGTAAGTTACTTAATTTTCAATTTGTATTAATCGCTGAATTGTTCTGGCTTACATAAAACATTGTCTGTCTATACTAGCATAAGCCTGTGTAAACTTTTATCGTTATTATTTTAATTATTTATTAGTATTTACGAGTATTTCATTATAATTCTCAGAATTATTATTTGAGTACTGCTGCGACTTTTGCAGGTTTTCCATGTATTTGATTAAAAATTAATTAGTTCACTTAACTTTTATTCGAATTGCATATATTAACATTCTGTTTTAGGAAAGAACGCAAAGTTTTATCAATTTTGATCCTGATGTTTTCGAAAATTTATTGTTACACTTTGTTGTAGTAAAGTTTTTACCATTTAATTTTTTTGAAGACGATAGTGTTATAAATTTGTTTACATACGCAAATAAAAATATCGTTTCACCTAAGAGAAATTCTTTGCGTGACACAATATTGCACAAATTTGATACGATGAAGTTGAGAGTGAAAAATGTATTACTAAATAATGATACCAAATTGTCGTTTACTATCGATGCTTGGACATCACTAGCAAATTGTTCGTTCTATGGAATTACTTGTCACTTCATAGACAATCAATGGAAATTTCAACCCTTAGTTTTGGATTTCATTCCTTCAAATGGACTACACAACGTTAAAGAAATTGCCACATTGTTTGTTGATGTTTTAATAGATTATAATTTGCAAAATAAAATACAAGGCGTGACAACAGACAACACCTCTTCAAATTATACATTTGCAAGTAATTTAGAAGAATTGCTAGGCAGCAAAAATTTTAACAGTGCTAATAACCATTTTCAATGTTTCGTTCATATCTTAAACCTGACTGCTCAAGATTTCATGAAAGTTCTGAAAACTGAATCTAATAAAGAAGTAGACGAAGACGATGAAAATTACGATTTTGAAATAGAAATGGACATAGACTTAATATCGCCAGTCAATAAAATAAGATGTTTGCTGAAAAAAATTAAGAAATCTGAGCAAAATCAAATTAAGTTTAAAACTGGTTGTTCAACAGTAAATATAAAGCCATCTAGACCAATTCTTGATGTAAAAACCAGATGGAATTAAACTCTTGAATTGCTAGAGTGGGCTCTTGCATATAAATTTCCATTAAATATTAAATGTGACACTAACACTGACATCAAGAAATTTAAAGTTGATATAGAAGACTGGGATTTAATTGAAAGGATAATAATATATCTAAAACCATTTAAGATTTTAACTGATGTACTTGGAGGTGAAAAATACTGCACTTTGTCAACTGGTTTTATAGGCATTGATATTTTAATTGACAAATTGGAAACTTGTGCTTTTGAATTGAATGATATGAAAGACAGGATTGATTGTGATGAGCAGCTTATTTTTGCAGTAAATGCTGCAAGAGATCAAATTTTAAAGCACTACAAAAAATCCAATTGGATGTATTGTGTGGCACTTTTATTAGATCCACGACATAAGAAAGAAACATTTCAAATGACTTCTTAGGGAAAAGAATTACTTTCTTATACGCAGTATAACTAAGTATTGTAATCATGAAAAGTATCGATCTCGAGATTTTAACGGAAATTTACGTTATGACCTTCCCTGAATCGATTCCGACTATTTTTGGAATGACGTCCGTCTGTGTGTGTGTGTGTGTGTTTGTGTGTGTGTGGTGTGTGTGTGTGTGTGTGTGTGTCTGTGTGTGTGTATGTTCTCTACAGCCTAACCGGTTGAAGCTAAAATTATGAAACTTAAAACTTAAGATTTGCATATGCCTGGGGTGTGCACCTTTTATTTTTGAAAAAAATATTCAAAGCAGAAGTGCCTGTTTACTCTAGTCATTTTTTGCAGTTTCTGCAATTACTCAAAAATGGTCACTGTTACAGAAAATTTTTATTCACAAAAATTTAAGGTATTCATATTTAGCACAACTTTTGTTTGAAGTTTTTTTCCAAAATGAGTACTGGTTTCAAAATAAATTTCTGCTTAATATATATATTTTTACATAAATCGTAACATCTGTGCATGTCAATTGTTTAACAAAATAGACTTAAATAGTTTGAAGTTTGACATTTGATATTTATTCTAAGAATTGTATTTAGTGCAAAAGCAATCTAAAGGTTAGAACATATATTATAAATTAGAAAAATAATGAAACTACGATATGTTTTAACCCAAATGCGTATAAGAAAATTCGGTGCATGACACTGCGGATGTTATTATTTAGATTTTAGGGACCTACATATTGTTCTATCAATATTCCTTAAAAATAAAAAAAATAACATATTTATCAGTTTTATTGGCCAAAATGAGTCGTAAAATGGTTGAAACTAATTTAAGTGAGAGAAAGTTAATTGTGAAACTAGTTGCACAAGGACAAACATATCGGTAAACTGGCGATATAGTTGGCAGATCATATTCTACAGTACGTAGTATTGTAAACAAGTATAAATATGAGGGTACACTGTTAAAGAAGCCTGGACGTGGATGCAAAACCATATTAACACCCAAAAATAAGCAGTATATAGTTCAACTAATAAAGAAAAATCCAAAAACAGCCGTAGCAAATCTTACAGCAGAAGTTGAAAATATAATCAAGAGACCCATATCAACTGAAACTGTTCGAAGAGTATTCCGAGAAAATGGTTATAATGGCCGAATAGCACGCAAGAAGCCTTTCATTTCAAAAATAAATAAATTGAAGAGATTAGAATTTACGAGAAAATACGTAAGTATGGAACCAGAGTTTTGGAATACAGTTATTTTCAGCGATGAAAGTAAATATAACATTTTCGGTTCTGATGGTAAACAGACAATTTGGAGAAAACCCAATACAGAGCTCAAATAGGAACATCTTTGCGGAACGGTTAAGCATGGTGGAGGAAGCGTGATGGTCTGGGGCTGCATGAGCGTTAATGGTGTTGGAAATTTAGAATTTATTGCTACAATAATGAATAAAGAAGATTATTTGGATATATTAAAAAAAAATTTAACCCCTAGTGTCCAGAAATTAGGCTTACCATGGAATTACAGCTTCCAACAAGATAACAAATCCAAAGCATACTGCTTATATAGTTAAGTCATGGTTATTATATAATGTCCCCAGGCAATTAAAAACTCCTCCGCAATCACTTGATCTCAACCCTATCGAAAATTTGAGGAGGGAACTTGAACGGCGCATTCGAAAAGATCCAGTTACTAGCAAAACAATGTTAAAAAGCAGACTTCTGTAAGAGTGGAATAAAATAGATGCACAGGTGACCAAGAAACTAGTTGAAAGTACCTATGCCAAAACGGTTACAAGCTGTAATAGATTCAAAAAATTTACCTACAAAATATTAAAAACATTATGAACTAATTTTGTTTCATTTACAATATACGTACATATTTAATATTATTTTTTTGTTGTGCGAATAATTTTGTGTTGAGGCCAAACAAAAAGGCGTTTTTTGCGAATTTTTTTTAAGAACAAATAACCGATTGTAAAACGGAAAGCAAAGCAATCTTTATTGATATTTCGTCTTTAATTTACATTTTTTTTGCGATGTTTAAGTCTTTCCCGTAGCTGCTGCACCAGGTGCAGCGCGACGCTGCAGCCCGAACTGCGCTTACTGGTGGGACATCTCCACGTGGTCCAGGTCAAGCTACAATAAAAAAATTATTATTATCGGTTCTTAAATAGATTTTCTGTCAAAGTACATAGGGATTTTGAGAAATGTTGAAAAATAAAAATTAAGTAGCACTTTGAAAAGTAGTTGGTTTTTCGCTTCCAAAAATTGAGATAAAAGCGTGCACCAAAAAGCCATTTTTCAACCAATCAAAAAACGAATATGTACCTTGACAGATATTTATGGGTAAAACTCGGAACGCGAACGAAGTAATTGCAGAAACTGCAAAAATTGACTAGAGTAAACAGGCACTTCCGCTTTGAATATTTTTTTCAAAAATGGAAGGTGCACAGCCCAGGCATATGCAACTCTTAAGTTTAAAGTTTCATAATTTTAGCTTCAACCGTTTAGGCTGTAGAGAACACACATGCACACACACAGACAGACGTCATTCCAAAAATAGTCGGAATCGATTCAGGTAAGGTAAAAGCGTATATTACTGTTAAAATCTCCAGATCGAAATTTTTTATGATTACAATACTTACTTATACTGCATATGGCCAAAAAAATAAATCATTTTACTGTTATTAAATTGTAGTCACAAAATTATTCGCACAAAAGAAAAAAAAACCGCTGCTCTATCATTTTAAATGTGCCTGTTTACTCTAGTAATTTTTTGCAGTTTCTGCAATTACTCAAAAATGGTCACAGTTACAGAAAAATTTTATTAACAAAAATTAAAGCATTTAGCACAACTTTTGTTTGAAGTTTTTTTTCCAAAAAGAGTACTGGTTTCAAAATAAATTTCTGCTTAATATATATATTTTTACATAAATCGTAACATCTGCGCATGTCAATTGCTTAACCAGAGAGTAGGGGGAGTAATAAGAAACATAGCCACCATTGGACAGAGTTTTATTAGGTTAGAAAATTGCATATTCGCCGCTGTTCTAGATGTCGCGATCGTCGCGATAATAAAAAATTATAAAAAAATGAACGAATTAAATGTATATAAATTTTAAATATTTACTTGATATTTTACTAATCAAATAAAAATTTAAGATGATTTTATACTGCTATTTTTGGAAAAATAAATTATTTATTTATGAGTACGTTTATTGGAATCCATTTTGTAAATAATGTAACATTTTTATTGTGCAATACGTCATACATGCAATTTTGTTATTGTTCTTTATTGAGTTGTCCTCTGTTATTTATCGGGAAGTTCTTTTGTATTTTATATTATTTAACTCTAACAAGTGTTTGTTTTTGAGCAATCTCTTTTTTTGTGGCATGTAAGTATTAAATCACAAATAAATAGTAAACATTTGATATGAATTCTATAATAGTTTGTTCGTAGTATGCATTTAAATAATGGATTCTGTTGTGTTTTCGGATGCTTTGATTACAGAAAACGGTTCGCCTGTTTTCCGAAGGACAGAGCATTTTTCCAAATTTGGTTGGAAAAAATCAACAATCTGCAACTGTACGTTATTCCTCCTGCACATGATATTTATGGAACATTTCGTGTATCTTCAAAACATTTCGAGTGCAGGTGGATTAGACCTTGCGCTTATCCTGGCGCGATCCTATTCAACGACATGCGACAGAAAGGCATCGTAAGACGTTGCGGAGGAAAAACAGAAAGTAATTTTTTTGTCGTACATGGGTGCGTATGAAAAGAATGTACTAACATCAAAACCATATTATTGAAGAAAAACTTATTTAAATGTTAAACAATGGTTTAAAGATTGCGATGAATGGATGAAAGTCAATTGTAGCTTCATTAAAAATGTACTTATTAAAATTAGTTTTCTTTTATAAATATGAGCATTTACTTGTTCCATTATAAAAACTATTTGATCGAATGTAATTCATATTCGACTGAAGAGCCAAATACGAATATTATTAATATTTAATAATAAAAATATAATTGTTATCTTAACATATAAATATGTGAATGTTATATAAAGTAAGATTTAAACCTAAATTAGTATAAATATTTGTATTATTTAAATAATGGTTTTTATTTAGGAGGTACTTTTGCATTTCGTGGTCTACTGTACCACGAAAAGAAAAGTACATATATCCTTTCATTAAAAAAAAAAAAAAAAAAAAAAAAACGCGCGCCCTCGGTGGCTGCGGCGACAACTAAACCTCCAGTGTAGGCTCCATGGAACCCGCCATCTTTGCAAACGTTGTTCAACCGATTTAACGTTGAAATCCATCTCCCCATACTCTCTGTGCTTAACAAAATAGACTTAAACAGAGATAACAAAGACGAGATATGACACCTCTGTGTTAATTTTTGTGAAAGAGTTGACGTCAACGCCTCTCCCGGATACCCACCAACTAAAATTAATTCCGAGGTTAATATCAAGAATGCTTAATCCAGATCCGTATTGCTATTAAATGTAATCAAATAATAACATATTTTTTTTATAAATAATGTATTTATTTTTTTGAAATATTTACATATTACTTATTTTATAAATTAAATTTAAGTTATATTGTTATTTTTTTTATTTTTGCGTATGTACGCAAGTATGTGTCGACAATTAGATTTGGACGAGTGTCCTTTTTTCTTAGTTTTTTATTTTATAATGCTTCCGTGTACTCAATGGTATATCCAAAAGGTCGACCCGATTAATGATTTTCGCCCAGATATTCAACCACTTAAGTTCCGTTGGCAAATAAAAAAAGGTCAAATTTTTATTATCAATGTTATTGTTCTTGCATGTAGGCACAATGCATTTTATAAAAGGCATCTGTAAAAATTATGATTTACTACTAATTTGCCGTGGATTTCTATAACCCTAAGTATAGGCTTGTTATTTTAAAATATTAATGACCATTGCTAAATATTAGATATTGATAATAAACGGACAAAAAAAAAGTGTTTACAAGATATTATATTATTATTATTATTATAACTGCCTTACCTTAAATGATGTAAAATTATTCACCACACAAAAATGTTCATTAACTATTACACTATATATAAAAAAATACAAATTGCAATACAAAAAGCTTCAGATAATTGAAAGAGGAGAGTGATTGACAGATAATCAGAGATAATCAATTGTTTTATCTGATAATCAAGAAACATGAACATTTCAGCCTACTGAGTTATTTTGAAATGAAATTTTTTTATTGGAAATTTAACAAGTAGAGACATCTACCGTTTCCCCAAGCTAACTATCAACTATATCACAAGGTCGTTCATAAGACTTTCAGCCCCCTGGACTTAAATAATTTGAAGTTTGACATTTAATATTTATTCTAAGAATTGTATTTAGTGCAAAAGCAATCTAAAGGTTAGAACATATATTATAAATTAGAAAAATAATGAAACTACGATATGTTTTAACCCAAATGCGTATAAGAAAGTTCGGTGCATGACACTGCGGATGTTATTATTTAGATTTTAGGGACCTACATATTGTTCTATTAATGTTCCATAAAAATAAAAAAATTAACATATTTATCAGTTTTATTTGCAAAAATGAGTCGTAAAATGGTTGAAACTAATTTAAGTGAGAGAAAGTTAATTGTGAAACTAGTTACACAAGGACAAACATATCGATAAACTGGCGATATAGTTGGCAGATCATATTCTACAGTACGTAGTATTGTAAACATGTATAAATATGAGAGTACACTGTTAAAGAAGCCTGGACGTGGATGCAAAACCATATTAACACCCAAAAATAAGCAGTATATAGTTCAACTAATAAAGAAAAATCCAAAAACAGCCGTAGCAAATCTTACAGCAGAAGTTGAAAATATAATCAAGAGACCCATATCAACTGAAACTGTTCGAAGAGTATTCCGAGAAAATGGTTATAATGGCCGAATAGCACGCAAGAAGCCTTTCATTTCAAAAATAAATAAATTGAAGAGATTAGAATTTACGAGAAAATACGTAAGTATGGAACCAGAGTTTTGGAATACAGTTATTTTCAGCGATGAAAGTAAATATAACATTTTCGGTTCTGATGGTAAACAGACAATTTGGAGAAAACCCAATACAGAGCTCAAATAGGAACATCTTTGCGGAACGGTTAAGCATGGTGGAGGAAGCGTGATGGTCTGGGGCTGCATGAGCGTTAATGGTGTTGGAAATTTAGAATTTATTGCTACAATAATGAATAAAGAAGATTATTTGGATATATTAAAAAAAAATTTAACCCCTAGTGTCCAGAAATTAGGCTTACCATGGAATTACAGCTTCCAACAAGATAACAAATCCAAAGCATACTGCTTATATAGTTAAGTCATGGTTATTATATAATGTCCCCAGGCAATTAAAAACTCCTCCGCAATCACTTGATCTCAACCCTATCGAAAATTTGAGGAGGGAACTTGAACGGCGCATTCGAAAAGATCCAGTTACTAGCAAAACAATGTTAAAAAGCAGACTTCTGTAAGAGTGGAATAAAATAGATGCACAGGTGACCAAGAAACTAGTTGAAAGTACCTATGCCAAAACGGTTACAAGCTGTAATAGATTCAAAAAATTTACCTACAAAATATTAAAAACATTATGAACTAATTTTGTTTCATTTACAATATACGTACATATTTAATATTATTTTTTTGTTGTGCGAATAATTTTGTGTTGAGGCCAAACAAAAAGGCGTTTTTTGCGAATTTTTTTTAAGAACAAATAACCGATTGTAAAACGGAAAGCAAAGCAATCTTTATTGATATTTCGTCTTTAATTTACATTTTTTTTGCGATGTTTAAGTCTTTCCCGTAGCTGCTGCACCAGGTGCAGCGCGACGCTGCAGCCCGAACTGCGCTTACTGGTGGGACATCTCCACGTGGTCCAGGTCAAGCTACAATAAAAAAATTATTATTATCGGTTCTTAAATAGATTTTCTGTCAAAGTACATAGGGATTTTGAGAAATGTTGAAAAATAAAAATTAAGTAGCACTTTGAAAAGTAGTTGGTTTTTCGCTTCCAAAAATTGAGATAAAAGCGTGCACCAAAAAGCCATTTTTCAACCAATCAAAAAACGAATATGTACCTTGACAGATATTTATGGGTAAAACTCGGAACGCGAACGAAGTAATTGCAGAAACTGCAAAAATTGACTAGAGTAAACAGGCACTTCCGCTTTGAATATTTTTTTCAAAAATGGAAGGTGCACAGCCCAGGCATATGCAACTCTTAAGTTTAAAGTTTCATAATTTTAGCTTCAACCGTTTAGGCTGTAGAGAACACACATGCACACACACAGACAGACGTCATTCCAAAAATAGTCGGAATCGATTCAGGTAAGGTAAAAGCGTATATTACTGTTAAAATCTCCAGATCGAAATTTTTTATGATTACAATACTTACTTATACTGCATATGGCCAAAAAAATAAATCATTTTACTGTTATTAAATTGTAGTCACAAAATTATTCGCACAAAAGAAAAAAAAACCGCTGCTCTATCATTTTAAATGTGCCTGTTTACTCTAGTAATTTTTTGCAGTTTCTGCAATTACTCAAAAATGGTCACAGTTACAGAAAAATTTTATTAACAAAAATTAAAGCATTTAGCACAACTTTTGTTTGAAGTTTTTTTCCAAAAAGAGTACTGGTTTCAAAATAAATTTCTGCTTAATATATATATTTTTACATAAATCGTAACATCTGCGCATGTCAATTGCTTAACCAGAGAGTAGGGGGAGTAATAAGAAACATAGCCACCATTGGACAGAGTTTTGTTAGGTTAGAAAATTGCATATTCGCCGCTGTTCTAGATGTCGCGATCGTCGCGATAATAAAAAATTATAAAAAAATGAACGAATTAAATGTATATAAATTTTAAATATTTACTTGATATTTTACTAATCAAATAAAAATTTAAGATGATTTTATACTGCTATTTTTGGAAAAATAAATTATTTATTTATGAGTACGTTTATTGGAATCCATTTTGTAAATAATGTAACATTTTTATTGTGCAATACGTCATACATGCAATTTTGTTATTGTTCTTTATTGAGTTGTCCTCTGTTATTTATCGGGAAGTTCTTTTGTATTTTATATTATTTAACTCTAACAAGTGTTTGTTTTTGAGCAATCTCTTTTTTTGTGGCATGTAAGTATTAAATCACAAATAAATAGTAAACATTTGATATGAATTCTATAATAGTTTGTTCGTAGTATGCATTTAAATAATGGATTCTGTTGTGTTTTCGGATGCTTTGATTACAGAAAACGGTTCGCCTGTTTTCCGAAGGACAGAGCATTTTTCCAAATTTGGTTGGAAAAAATCAACAATCTGCAACTGTACGTTATTCCTCCTGCACATGATATTTATGGAACATTTCGTGTATGTTCAAAACATTTCGAGTGCAGGTGGATTAGACCTTGCGCTTATCCTGGCGCGATCCTATTCAACGACATGCGACAGAAAGGCATCGTAAGACGTTGCGGAGGAAAAACAGAAAGTAATTTTTTTGTCGTACATGGGTGCGTATGAAAAGAATGTACTAACATCAAAACCATATTATTGAAGAAAAACTTATTTAAATGTTAAACAATGGTTTAAAGATTGCGATGAATGGATGAAAGTCAATTGTAGCTTCATTAAAAATGTACTTATTAAAATTAGTTTTCTTTTATAAATATGAGCATTTACTTGTTCCATTATAAAAACTATTTGATCGAATGTAATTCATATTCGACTGAAGAGCCAAATACGAATATTATTAATATTTAATAATAAAAATATAATTGTTATCTTAACATATAAATATGTGAATGTTATATAAAGTAAGATTTAAACCTAAATTAGTAATAAATATTTGTATTATTTAAATAATGGTTTTTATTTAGGAGGTACTTTTGCATTTCGTGGTCTACTGTACCACGAAAAGAAAAGTACATATATCCTTTCATTAAAAAAAAAAAAAAAAAAAAAACGCGCGCCCTCGGTGGCTGCGGCGACAACTAAACCTCCAGTGTAGGCTCCATGGAACCCGCCATCTTTGCAAACGTTGTTCAACCGATTTAACGTTGAAATCCATCTCCCCATACTCTCTGTGCTTAACAAAATAGACTTAAACAGAGATAACAAAGACGAGATATGACACCTCTGTGTTAATTTTTGTGAAAGAGTTGACGTCAACGCCTCTCCCGGATACCCACCAACTAAAATTAATTCCGAGGTTAATATCAAGAATGCTTAAGACTGGGGGATAGTCGCTGACATATGATTCTGAGACAGGAGATGGCAGGTCAGGCGACGCGCGCTCTGTACTTGAAATTTATTGTATATGAAAGTGGCGAGTCGTATGTGTGAATGTGTGCGTGTGCATAGTAGTAGACAGAGAGAGCGAGACCCACTGGCAGACAGCGATAGTTACATAGTATATTCGTAGGAAATAATAACCAATTGTCTATATAATGCAGTGAAATATTTATGCTAGTTCCGTAACCCGAATTTCTCATCAGATATTATTTTTGGAAATTTTATGTAGAATTGTTGTCCCGTTATAATTGTCGGTATCATTATACAATATTTAAGCGAATTGCCTAAATTACTTTATTTGGGTACACAGGGTTTTTCCTCAAAATACATTAAGTTTATTGTAATAAGCCTATTAGCCGCATCTGGACTGCAACAAAAATCCCCGAAGATTTAACTCGAGTATGGGGGGGGGGGGTTTCCTCATTTCAAACTTGGGGGTAGTATATAACCCAATAGTACGCAGATCAGTTATAATTTGGTTTGCCAATATCAACTGTTTGTTACGTGCGTTTATTAGTAAAACATATTTAGGTTTTTCATTTGAACGAGTTTACAATTTTTTATATTGTATGTTCTGAAATTTATTTATTTTATTATCTTATTATTTTTATCTTTAAAATATGGGTAATAAAAAGAATGTGTACAGACATGGAAGATCAGTTAGATCTAAAGCTCAGCAGAGAAGATGGGCAAATATGTAAGTATTATTAGAAATATTTATATAATTAGGATGTGTTGTGCACATTTAAAGTATATAATATTGCAGGAAAAAAGAAAATGCAGATTCTGCTGGACCTTCTTTAATAAATCCGCCGATATTTAATTCCAATTTACTCCTTGAAACTACTAATGCTACGTAAGAATTTCATTATAAATGCAGATAAAAGTATAACTTTAATTAATCACCTATTTTAGAAATAACACAGACCAACCACTTGCGTTTATGAATAATGTAGTAATGCCGACTGTTGAATCCAATTTAATTCAAGAAAATTTAAATACTTCGTAAGAATTCAAAGTGTAGAATTATAGACACATATATTTAATATAGTAACTATTTTAGAAATAAATCAGACAACACTTTGGAATATCAATTTATGAGTGATGAAGAAATAACTGATATCGAAAATCATAAATTAACTATCGAAGCGACTGATAAACCCTTCGATAATCGTACGATAATCGATGGTAATCGTGTTGTCGAATTGGGCTATATTTTAAATTGGACGCTCTCATTACAAAACCTCCACAGACGAATATGTACATTAGGAAATATGCGGCTTTTTAAAGAAATTAGAAAAGGACTTGTAAGCACACTGTTTTTCAAGTGTACTATGTGCAATAGAATTGTTAGTAAATGTACTGAAGATCCAAAAAATGACAGCTCAGCAATTAATACTGGAATTGTGTGGGGCACAGATGCGACCGGTAGTACTTTTACACACACTGAGCAACTTCTGAATACAATAAATGTACCTATGATGTCGCATACAACATTCATCAAGAAAGAGCGAATGTTGGGTGAGCTTTGGGAAACACATAAAATTGAGAGTTTAAATATGGCAGGTAATAAATAGCTAATTATTGTATAAATGCCGCACCCTGTAAATTCTATAAACAGGATTTTATATTTATTTATATACTGTATGTGCAAACATTTTACTATAGGCAAACGAGAATATGACATAGCTCAAGAAACGAATAATGTTAAAAATGGTTTAGGGCAAATATGTGTCCTTGTAGATGGGGGATGGAGTAAGAGATCCTACGGACATAACTACAATGCCTCTTCCGGTGTGGTAAATATAAACATATATAAATAAATAAATATATAATATATATATATATATATATATATATATATATATATATATATATATATATATATATATATATATATATATATATTGATGCAAAATCTCATAAATGCTACAAAAATTGGGACGGCTCATCTACGGCTATGGAAGCCGATATTATAGTCGAAGGGTTTAATAGTAGTGAAGACCAGCATAATTTGCAATATATAATATTTATTGGCGATGGCGATTCAAGCGTCTTTGCGCGAATACGTGAGAAAGTCACGTACGGGAAAAATGTGACCAAAATTGAATGCCTGAATCATTTGATCAAAAATTATACATCTGCACTCTATAAGGTATTCATTTCAATCACAAAAAATAATAAGTAATATAATTTAATGTAAACATATTTTAAATTTTAGATCGTGTCTAATACGAAACTACCATTGAAATGCAGAAGTGAAGTGAAAACCAATATTCACCGGCTAACTATGGCTGTAAGAGCAGCCGCTCGTCATAACAAGGACGAATCAGTAACGTTGCTGCGGGCTGATTTAAAAAATGGTCAACATCACATCTTTGGTTTTCATGCCAACTGCCGTGAATATTTTTGCAAAAATAAGGAAGATGTGCCCCGTGAAAGTGATTCACTAATTGTAAAAAGTGGAGTGTTAGATTTAGTTATAGCTGCTCTTCAATCTATAATAAGAAAAGCTGATCGGCTACATGGTGAAGATACAAGCAATTTGGCAGAGCTTTTTATGAGCTATGTGGCCAAATATAACGCTGGCAAAAGATTAAATCTGACGGAAAGGGATAATTTTCAAAGAAGGTGTACATTATCTGCTTTAAATTATAATGAAGGTCGCAAATGGCATTACAAACCCTGGAAATCTTATTTGAAATGCAGCCCAGGTACACATTTTAAAAAGAATATGGCAAAAAAATCCAAAAAATGTTTAAAACCTAAAGCAAAACGACAGCTATTTTCTAAAAATTCAAATCAAAATAAAACAATAATTGATGTAGAGTACGGGCGATATGCCGAAGACTTCATTAGCAATGAAGATTTGGAGAAACTTTGCAATGACAAAATCGTCACCTATCAAGTAAGACCTAGATTTTAAATAACCTTATTGATAGTATTAAGAAAATTATTATTATGTATGTATTTAATAGATTCCTGAAGATAAAATTATTGATATTGAAACCCAATCAATTGGTCAACATGGCAATACAATTTATGACATGTACCGAGCCGACAGACTGACAGCATCCTTATTTGGTAAAGTTTGCAAAAGATTGCCCCACACGTCCTGTCATTGCCTGGTAAAGGAATGTTTATATGGCTCACATTTTCAAAGCATTTTCACAAAATATGGCATAGAAAATGAATCTGTTGCCGTACAAAAATTTGAAAGGGAAAGGAATCTCACAGTGCGGTCTTGCGGATTATTTGTCGATAAAACTTACGGGTTTTTGGCTGCAAGCCCTGATGGTAATTTTATATTATATATATATATATATATATATATATATATATATATATATATATATATATATATATTAATTTTTTTTTGAATGTTGATTAGGCGTCGTGCAAGATGATTCGATCATCGAAATAAAATGTGTACCTTCCCTAATAAAAAAACAGATGACATTAGAAGAAGCTGCAAAAAATAACAAGAACTTCTTCTTATCTTTGGTAAATGGCAAAATGCAACTCAAAAAAACTCACATATATTATTATCAAGTAAGTCATTCTTCAAATATATTTTTAAATCTTTATTAATTATTATTATTTTTCAGGTGCAAAGACAGTTGCACGTAACTAATCGAAATCTATGTTATTTTATAACATATATAGACAACAATAGTCCAATATTTATTGAAAACATAAAAAGGGACAATGAATTCTGGAAAGAAAAAATGGAATGCAAGCTATTAAACTTTTTTAGAGACTGCATATTGCCGGAAATAATTTTAAGGAGAATTCCGAAAGGACAAAAATGCAGGGAAAGCGCATCGATTATAGCTGCAAAATTAGAAAAAGATAATAAAAAAAAAAAATTTTATTAAGTAAACCGAGCCATTATTATTATCCTATTACAAATCCTAATTCTCAAAACAAACTTATAATTTTTTATACGAATGATATAGAAATAATAAACTAATCTTTAAAATTGGTGCAATCCAGTTTACATTGAGTAGACATTCGTAACTATTATTCAGGAATTAAAAACAAAAAACTACGATTACTAATTATGTTTTTGGCAGTTCAACAATAATTGATTATCTATGTACTTTGTTTTCATTCGCTATGAAAATTGTAAAGTGAGACAGAATGCGATATAGCTCTTTAAAAATTGTATGATTCAAGGTAAATTGCACGACCCTCGTCACTGGTCGTTACGCTGCAAAGAAACTAGTATTGAAAATTTTGAACATGTGTCCATTCACTATTCAGGCGGTATTCACTAATACATACACACGAAAGTATGGCCGAGACGCAAAGAGAAGGGAAGTACAAAGCGACAATATTGGTGGTAAAACCTCGAACTAAATTTCTACGTTATGGTATAGGATGGAAATTAAAATATGATATTATTGTCTTATGCATCTCAACAGTGGAGTCATTTGCAATGAAAAAAATAAACAAGGTGAAACAATCAAAGATCTAGGGAATGCAAACTATTTTAATGCCATAACTTCAACATCACAAAAGAAAAAAAATAAAATGTCTTTTGAAAATAAGATACAATAGTTAAAATATTTTTTTTTGTATTAGGATTTCCAGTTAGAATTTTATAAATAATACCATGCACTAGGTGATATGTTATAGATTTATTACGTTTTTATAAATATTTAATAGCATCATTAGGCAACGAGTAAATATTCGACGAATAACAACAAAATTAGGAATGTTTCAACAATTTTATCTTCGAAACCGTTGGAATTTGATTTTTGAAAATTGTTACATACAGAGTTATATACTTTATCTGCCATTAACAAAAATCTGAGCTACGTACTGTGGCGATTTCTCGAATTACACCGATCTAAACTAAGGCTAATATGCGAGTTTTGTGTGGCCCGCAGTCTTAATCCAGATCCGTATTGCTATTAAATGTAATCAAATAATAACATATTTTTTTTATAAATAATGTATTTATTTTTTTGAAATATTTACATATTACTTATTTTATAAATTAAATTTAAGTTATATTGTTATTTTTTTTATTTTTGCGTATGTACGCAAGTATGTGTCGACAATTAGATTTGGACGATTAATGATTTTCGCCCAGATATTCAACCACTTAAGTTCCGTTGGCAAATAAAAAAAGGTCAAATTTTTATTATCAATGTTATTGTTCTTACATGTAGGCACAATGCATTTTATAAAAGGCATCTGTAAAAATTATGATTTACTACTAATTTGCCGTGGATTTCTATAACCCTAAGTATAGGCTTGTTATTTTAAAATATTAATGACCATTGCTAAATATTAGATATTGATAATAAACGGACAAAAAAAAAGTGTTTACAAGATATTATATTATTATTATTATTATAACTGCCTTACCTTAAATGATGTAAAATTATTCACCACACAAAAATGTTCATTAACTATTACACTATATATAAAAAAATACAAATTGCAATACAAAAAGCTTCAGATAATTGAAAGAGGAGAGTGATTGACAGATAATCAGAGATAATCAATTGTTTTATCTGATAATCAAGAAACATGAACATTTCAGCCTACTGAGTTATTTTGAAATGAAATTTTTTTATTGGAAATTTAACAAGTAGAGACATCTACCGTTTCCCCAAGCTAACTATCAACTATATCACAAGGTCGTTCATAAGACTTTCAGCCCCCTGGACTTAAATAATTTGAAGTTTGACATTTAATATTTATTCTAAGAATTGTATTTAGTGCAAAAGCAATCTAAAGGTTAGAACATATATTATAAATTAGAAAAATAATGAAACTACGATATGTTTTAACCCAAATGCGTATAAGAAAGTTCGGTGCATGACACTGCGGATGTTATTATTTAGATTTTAGGGACCTACATATTGTTCTATTAATGTTCCATAAAAATAAAAAAATTAACATATTTATCAGTTTTATTTGCAAAAATGAGTCGTAAAATGGTTGAAACTAATTTAAGTGAGAGAAAGTTAATTGTGAAACTAGTTACACAAGGACAAACATATCGATAAACTGGCGATATAGTTGGCAGATCATATTCTACAGTACGTAGTATTGTAAACATGTATAAATATGAGAGTACACTGTTAAAGAAGCCTGGACGTGGATGCAAAACCATATTAACACCCAAAAATAAGCAGTATATAGTTCAACTAATAAAGAAAAATCCAAAAACAGCCGTAGCAAATCTTACAGCAGAAGTTGAAAATATAATCAAGAGACCCATATCAACTGAAACTGTTCGAAGAGTATTCCGAGAAAATGGTTATAATGGCCGAATAGCACGCAAGAAGCCTTTCATTTCAAAAATAAATAAATTGAAGAGATTAGAATTTACGAGAAAATACGTAAGTATGGAACCAGAGTTTTGGAATACAGTTATTTTCAGCGATGAAAGTAAATATAACATTTTCGGTTCTGATGGTAAACAGACAATTTGGAGAAAACCCAATACAGAGCTCAAATAGGAACATCTTTGCGGAACGGTTAAGCATGGTGGAGGAAGCGTGATGGTCTGGGGCTGCATGAGCGTTAATGGTGTTGGAAATTTAGAATTTATTGCTACAATAATGAATAAAGAAGATTATTTGGATATATTAAAAAAAAATTTAACCCCTAGTGTCCAGAAATTAGGCTTACCATGGAATTACAGCTTCCAACAAGATAACAAATCCAAAGCATACTGCTTATATAGTTAAGTCATGGTTATTATATAATGTCCCCAGGCAATTAAAAACTCCTCCGCAATCACTTGATCTCAACCCTATCGAAAATTTGAGGAGGGAACTTGAACGGCGCATTCGAAAAGATCCAGTTACTAGCAAAACAATGTTAAAAAGCAGACTTCTGTAAGAGTGGAATAAAATAGATGCACAGGTGACCAAGAAACTAGTTGAAAGTACCTATGCCAAAACGGTTACAAGCTGTAATAGATTCAAAAAATTTACCTACAAAATATTAAAAACATTATGAACTAATTTTGTTTCATTTACAATATACGTACATATTTAATATTATTTTTTTGTTGTGCGAATAATTTTGTGTTGAGGCCAAACAAAAAGGCGTTTTTTGCGAATTTTTTTTAAGAACAAATAACCGATTGTAAAACGGAAAGCAAAGCAATCTTTATTGATATTTCGTCTTTAATTTACATTTTTTTTGCGATGTTTAAGTCTTTCCCGTAGCTGCTGCACCAGGTGCAGCGCGACGCTGCAGCCCGAACTGCGCTTACTGGTGGGACATCTCCACGTGGTCCAGGTCAAGCTACAATAAAAAAATTATTATTATCGGTTCTTAAATAGATTTTCTGTCAAAGTACATAGGGATTTTGAGAAATGTTGAAAAATAAAAATTAAGTAGCACTTTGAAAAGTAGTTGGTTTTTCGCTTCCAAAAATTGAGATAAAAGCGTGCACCAAAAAGCCATTTTTCAACCAATCAAAAAACGAATATGTACCTTGACAGATATTTATGGGTAAAACTCGGAACGCGAACGAAGTAATTGCAGAAACTGCAAAAATTGACTAGAGTAAACAGGCACTTCCGCTTTGAATATTTTTTTCAAAAATGGAAGGTGCACAGCCCAGGCATATGCAACTCTTAAGTTTAAAGTTTCATAATTTTAGCTTCAACCGTTTAGGCTGTAGAGAACACACATGCACACACACAGACAGACGTCATTCCAAAAATAGTCGGAATCGATTCAGGTAAGGTAAAAGCGTATATTACTGTTAAAATCTCCAGATCGAAATTTTTTATGATTACAATACTTACTTATACTGCATATGGCCAAAAAAATAAATCATTTTACTGTTATTAAATTGTAGTCACAAAATTATTCGCACAAAAGAAAAAAAAACCGCTGCTCTATCATTTTAAATGTGCCTGTTTACTCTAGTAATTTTTTGCAGTTTCTGCAATTACTCAAAAATGGTCACAGTTACAGAAAAATTTTATTAACAAAAATTAAAGCATTTAGCACAACTTTTGTTTGAAGTTTTTTTTCCAAAAAGAGTACTGGTTTCAAAATAAATTTCTGCTTAATATATATATTTTTACATAAATCGTAACATCTGCGCATGTCAATTGCTTAACCAGAGAGTAGGGGGAGTAATAAGAAACATAGCCACCATTGGACAGAGTTTTATTAGGTTAGAAAATTGCATATTCGCCGCTGTTCTAGATGTCGCGATCGTCGCGATAATAAAAAATTATAAAAAAATGAACGAATTAAATGTATATAAATTTTAAATATTTACTTGATATTTTACTAATCAAATAAAAATTTAAGATGATTTTATACTGCTATTTTTGGAAAAATAAATTATTTATTTATGAGTACGTTTATTGGAATCCATTTTGTAAATAATGTAACATTTTTATTGTGCAATACGTCATACATGCAATTTTGTTATTGTTCTTTATTGAGTTGTCCTCTGTTATTTATCGGGAAGTTCTTTTGTATTTTATATTATTTAACTCTAACAAGTGTTTGTTTTTGAGCAATCTCTTTTTTTGTGGCATGTAAGTATTAAATCACAAATAAATAGTAAACATTTGATATGAATTCTATAATAGTTTGTTCGTAGTATGCATTTAAATAATGGATTCTGTTGTGTTTTCGGATGCTTTGATTACAGAAAACGGTTCGCCTGTTTTCCGAAGGACAGAGCATTTTTCCAAATTTGGTTGGAAAAAATCAACAATCTGCAACTGTACGTTATTCCTCCTGCACATGATATTTATGGAACATTTCGTGTATCTTCAAAACATTTCGAGTGCAGGTGGATTAGACCTTGCGCTTATCCTGGCGCGATCCTATTCAACGACATGCGACAGAAAGGCATCGTAAGACGTTGCGGAGGAAAAACAGAAAGTAATTTTTTTGTCGTACATGGGTGCGTATGAAAAGAATGTACTAACATCAAAACCATATTATTGAAGAAAAACTTATTTAAATGTTAAACAATGGTTTAAAGATTGCGATGAATGGATGAAAGTCAATTGTAGCTTCATTAAAAATGTACTTATTAAAATTAGTTTTCTTTTATAAATATGAGCATTTACTTGTTCCATTATAAAAACTATTTGATCGAATGTAATTCATATTCGACTGAAGAGCCAAATACGAATATTATTAATATTTAATAATAAAAATATAATTGTTATCTTAACATATAAATATGTGAATGTTATATAAAGTAAGATTTAAACCTAAATTAGTATAAATATTTGTATTATTTAAATAATGGTTTTTATTTAGGAGGTACTTTTGCATTTCGTGGTCTACTGTACCACGAAAAGAAAAGTACATATATCCTTTCATTAAAAAAAAAAAAAAAAAAAAAAAACGCGCGCCCTCGGTGGCTGCGGCGACAACTAAACCTCCAGTGTAGGCTCCATGGAACCCGCCATCTTTGCAAACGTTGTTCAACCGATTTAACGTTGAAATCCATCTCCCCATACTCTCTGTGCTTAACAAAATAGACTTAAACAGAGATAACAAAGACGAGATATGACACCTCTGTGTTAATTTTTGTGAAAGAGTTGACGTCAACGCCTCTCCCGGATACCCACCAACTAAAATTAATTCCGAGGTTAATATCAAGAATGCTTAATCCAGATCCGTATTGCTATTAAATGTAATCAAATAATAACATATTTTTTTTATAAATAATGTATTTATTTTTTTGAAATATTTACATATTACTTATTTTATAAATTAAATTTAAGTTATATTGTTATTTTTTTTATTTTTGCGTATGTACGCAAGTATGTGTCGACAATTAGATTTGGACGAGTGTCCTTTTTTCTTAGTTTTTTATTTTATAATGCTTCCGTGTACTCAATGGTATATCCAAAAGGTCGACCCGATTAATGATTTTCGCCCAGATATTCAACCACTTAAGTTCCGTTGGCAAATAAAAAAAGGTCAAATTTTTATTATCAATGTTATTGTTCTTGCATGTAGGCACAATGCATTTTATAAAAGGCATCTGTAAAAATTATGATTTACTACTAATTTGCCGTGGATTTCTATAACCCTAAGTATAGGCTTGTTATTTTAAAATATTAATGACCATTGCTAAATATTAGATATTGATAATAAACGGACAAAAAAAAAGTGTTTACAAGATATTATATTATTATTATTATTATAACTGCCTTACCTTAAATGATGTAAAATTATTCACCACACAAAAATGTTCATTAACTATTACACTATATATAAAAAAATACAAATTGCAATACAAAAAGCTTCAGATAATTGAAAGAGGAGAGTGATTGACAGATAATCAGAGATAATCAATTGTTTTATCTGATAATCAAGAAACATGAACATTTCAGCCTACTGAGTTATTTTGAAATGAAATTTTTTTATTGGAAATTTAACAAGTAGAGACATCTACCGTTTCCCCAAGCTAACTATCAACTATATCACAAGGTCGTTCATAAGACTTTCAGCCCCCTGGACTTAAATAATTTGAAGTTTGACATTTAATATTTATTCTAAGAATTGTATTTAGTGCAAAAGCAATCTAAAGGTTAGAACATATATTATAAATTAGAAAAATAATGAAACTACGATATGTTTTAACCCAAATGCGTATAAGAAAGTTCGGTGCATGACACTGCGGATGTTATTATTTAGATTTTAGGGACCTACATATTGTTCTATTAATGTTCCATAAAAATAAAAAAATTAACATATTTATCAGTTTTATTTGCAAAAATGAGTCGTAAAATGGTTGAAACTAATTTAAGTGAGAGAAAGTTAATTGTGAAACTAGTTACACAAGGACAAACATATCGATAAACTGGCGATATAGTTGGCAGATCATATTCTACAGTACGTAGTATTGTAAACATGTATAAATATGAGAGTACACTGTTAAAGAAGCCTGGACGTGGATGCAAAACCATATTAACACCCAAAAATAAGCAGTATATAGTTCAACTAATAAAGAAAAATCCAAAAACAGCCGTAGCAAATCTTACAGCAGAAGTTGAAAATATAATCAAGAGACCCATATCAACTGAAACTGTTCGAAGAGTATTCCGAGAAAATGGTTATAATGGCCGAATAGCACGCAAGAAGCCTTTCATTTCAAAAATAAATAAATTGAAGAGATTAGAATTTACGAGAAAATACGTAAGTATGGAACCAGAGTTTTGGAATACAGTTATTTTCAGCGATGAAAGTAAATATAACATTTTCGGTTCTGATGGTAAACAGACAATTTGGAGAAAACCCAATACAGAGCTCAAATAGGAACATCTTTGCGGAACGGTTAAGCATGGTGGAGGAAGCGTGATGGTCTGGGGCTGCATGAGCGTTAATGGTGTTGGAAATTTAGAATTTATTGCTACAATAATGAATAAAGAAGATTATTTGGATATATTAAAAAAAAAATTTAACCCCTAGTGTCCAGAAATTAGGCTTACCATGGAATTACGGCTTCCAACAAGATAACAAATCCAAAGCATACTGCTTATATAGTTAAGTCATGGTTATTATATAATGTCCCCAGGCAATTAAAAACTCCTCCGCAATCACTTGATCTCAACCCTATCGAAAATTTGAGGAGGGAACTTGAACGGCGCATTCGAAAAGATCCAGTTACTAGCAAAACAATGTTAAAAAGCAGACTTCTGTAAGAGTGGAATAAAATAGATGCACAGGTGACCAAGAAACTAGTTGAAAGTACCTATGCCAAAACGGTTACAAGCTGTAATAGATTCAAAAAATTTACCTACAAAATATTAAAAACATTATGAACTAATTTTGTTTCATTTACAATATACGTACATATTTAATATTATTTTTTTGTTGTGCGAATAATTTTGTGTTGAGGCCAAACAAAAAGGCGTTTTTTGCGAATTTTTTTTAAGAACAAATAACCGATTGTAAAACGGAAAGCAAAGCAATCTTTATTGATATTTCGTCTTTAATTTACATTTTTTTTGCGATGTTTAAGTCTTTCCCGTAGCTGCTGCACCTAGGTGCAGCGCGACGCTGCAGCCCGAACTGCGCTTACTGGTGGGACATCTCCACGTGGTCCAGGTCAAGCTACAATAAAAAAATTATTATTATCGGTTCTTAAATAGATTTTCTGTCAAAGTACATAGGGATTTTGAGAAATGTTGAAAAATAAAAATTAAGTAGCACTTTGAAAAGTAGTTGGTTTTTCGCTTCCAAAAATTGAGATAAAAGCGTGCACCAAAAAGCCATTTTTCAACCAATCAAAAAACGAATATGTACCTTGACAGATATTTATAGGTAAAACTCGGAACGCGAACAATCAATCAAATCAGATAAGCCGTTCCGACGGTAGATGTCCCACCAGTTTGAAAAAAGTGGTTTCGAGATAATCGCGTTTGAAGTTTTGGGACTGCATGCGGACCGCCGGGACACAGGTCCACTAATTGGCCTGTAACTTTTTAACGGAGTTGTTGGCGGACTTCGGGTAAAATTTACAATAAAGTAGACACCCCAAGGAATTGTTTATGTCCAAAAAAAAAAAAAACGATTTTATGAATGTTCAAAAGAGTAAGAAAATGTGATTTAATTTTGTAAGATATTTATATATTGTTTATAAACTAATTATAACTTTTTTTTATCCATATTATCTAGTAATATACATTAATCTAATAGAATTTAAAAAGAAACTGTGTTTTATGTGTGTTTTATGTGTGTGTACTATTGGCAGTGTTTATATATCTCACTCATAATTATTATTATATATTTATTTATATAGCGCAAAAGTCCAAAATACAGTCCCGAATATATATGCGGAAAAGAAAAACAAGTTTATTAAACGAAAATGTGAAAACGCAAAGTAAAAATTACAATAAAAAACGTGAATATATATCGCTCTAAAAAATGCAACCGCAAGCTACAATTTTTATTAGCAACAATTGCCTATGTTTGACTTGCAAACAAAGAATGATGCTCAATACATCGCTTGGGTAACAAAATGCTATGTAAAAAGTTCAGCAATGCAAGTTTTATCTGAAACAAGCTATCAGCAACAAACACAATGTAACACAATTTGAAGTTTGACATTTTATATTTATTCTAAGAAATATATTTAGTGGAAATGTGTTCCAAATATTTATTAAAACAAATATTATAATTTAGAAAAATAATGAAACTACGATGTGGTCTAACCCAAATGCGTATAAGGAAATTCGGTGCAAGACACTGCAGCTGTTTTTTAATGTAAAAATAAATTTTATAAAAAATATATGTATTCGTGATCGAAATTATCGTTGGCGGCGCTAGTAGCGTTAATAAAAATGCCTGGCGTAATGACCAACGTATTTGACAGTTGAGATAGAGGCTATGATTGGACACGAGAAAGCCAGCAAAGTGAAATATCTTTTAAAGTGAGCTGATTATAAATGTTCTTTGCCAAAACGAATCACACTTGGAGTCAGAATCTTTTATTTTGTGTTCTTTAAAAGTGTATTTTGATTGTAACTGTTATTTAAAATTTATTTGTGAGATATCCGAAGAAATGACTTCGTAAGATTTGATAGATATTTTGTTCCTTCGATATTTATGAAAATATTACAGCTGGCCATTAATGGTACAAACAGCTGATTGGTAAATTAATGCCCGGCGTAATGGCCAATTTTTGTAGTACATTAGTTTCACCGCCAGAGAGCGAGTTGTTAACTTCGATCACGATATTCGTGTATATAATAAACATTTTAATAAATAAATTTGTATTACTGTAATTTGTATGATATGTATATATAAATATTATAACATTGTTAAAATTATGTATTATTAAAAATAAAAATATATATATATTCGAGTAGGGGTACAGTCATATTTTTTAAATTCAAATTGACATTATTTTAAGATTTCTTTATTATTATTAATGTTATCTCAATTTTTATTTAACAAGGAATAATAATAAACAATTCATATATTTTAATGTGATATAAATGCTTTACAATATAACATAACGATCACGAAGTGATTCAAGAACAAAATTATGAAAAGATTCAAAGACGAAGAAAAACATCGAAGCCGGTGCTGCACTATCATCAGTGACTGGAGGGCAACAAGAGCATAAGAACCATAAGAGCAACAAAGACGCACTTATGCGATATTAACATTGAGTGCGACAACTGAGTTGGGATACGTGCTTCCGATTTTCTCCCATGTGGCGGCGCTAGCGTACGGTATCCAAAAACTCTGATCTCAACTGCTTTGGTCAAGTGAACGCGGCCATTAACTGTGAGAGAGTAAAAAATAGACATAACATAACAGAATCGAAAATTTTGAAAATACCAGCAAAACGATGAACTTAAACCCAACAATTGTGCAACAAATAATTGTAAAGCAGATGACAAAGAACTTATTGAAGGAGGCAATACAAATGGAACAAATATTGTCCAAACCAGAACAAGAAGAAAATTATTACAGTGCTGTATACGCTAAATTCTTAATTACTCTCGAGATCATAAGAACTCTTAATGAAGAAGATTTGAGAGAAACTGTAAAGAAAAATACGAGTGAGAATGTAGTGGATAATGATCATCTAACCGTTGAAGAACCATTTCAATATGCTAATTGTGAAAGAGTAGTAATGGTATATCTAAATGTTTTTTTTATATAAACATATATATATATATATATATATATATATATATATATATATATATATATATATATATATATATATATATAATTTATATATTTTCTACAGAAATTAAGAGTATTAAAAGTAGTAATCGATTGGGCAGTTCCAGAAGCGCATCTCGTAGAACGTCATTTAACTCGAGAACACAATATAAAAGAATCAAAAAAACTTCACGAATTGGGCGTCAAATTTGTGTGGTTTACGAAAAAAGAAGACGATAAAATTAAGCAAAATTGGAATAATTTTTGCAAATTACATGACTTAGACGAAGATCCAAGGCTGGTTTTACGTCTACTATACAAGAACAAAGCCATCAGGTCTTACGTGAAATTTGATAAGTTCTTACAGTAATTAGGTAAAGGTTTACCACATAGAGCCCTTTCCAGCATTTACAGAAGGTTTAAGATACTTTCAAGAGAGTTCAAGCAAGGACGGTGAGTTAATTGAGCAACGCAACGTTGTCGTCAGAAAATATTCGCATTTCTTATACACAGGTACACATCAGTAGAAGACAACGTTATTTTAACTATAGCCAAGACTAAAAGCCCTAATAAATTCGCTCGGTTAAGTTTGCTACTGAATCGATCTCGAAAATCAATAATGCATTTTTCCAACCCGACAGAAAAGGTATATTCAGAATGATTGTTTTTATTTTTCTTTAGCAGTTCTTTTTCTTAAGAAACTGGAGCCTGTCACAGATAGAAGCACTGTTAAAAACCATTATGAAACTAACCCACACGAAAACTGTTGAAAAATTACGGCAAGCAACCGTCAGTAATGCTATCTTGGCGGCCGCGGCCAAAAAATTAAAACTATCCCGTTGCATTGTTCAGACTTTTTGGGACATGGCATTGTATACGAAATGATTTGCTTCAAAACGAATTCGAATAAATCCTTTAAGAATCAAACTAATTAAATGGTAATTGTTGCAGCATACTGCTTAGAAATTGAATAAATATTCTTCGTTCTTGTAGTATGATTCGACTGCAATTACACAATTGGAACCAGGACATATGGGGTGATATTGCTGCGGAGTTTCCTGGATTGTCAAAGCAGTTCATCCGTATGCATCTGAATAGTGTTATTTACCTATACGTACCTTCACATTTGTGGAACAATTTGGAAGGTATGTGCATAACATATCTTCTTACTAATTATGGGCTATATAGGATATTTGATCTTTAATTTATTATTATTATTAGCTTCGTTTGCATATTTAAGCAAAAAGTGGATTCCGCAGATGAAAAGCAAAGCAAACTACAAATCCAGATGTTTGAAACGTTTACAGCTAGATGAGCATGGAAAATTAATAGAGATCGAATAAATAAACCATGTTTTATGCATTTTTATAATTATAAATTATGTTTTGAGTTTTTTTATTTTTGTTATCAATCGCATGTTCTTTCCCCTTTTCATACAACGGCATTAATTGTCAGGATTTCTACAATTAGTGACATGTACGGCGGACATTTTCCCTTCCTCTTTCTCGATTATGGGGTTTTCCAAGTGTTAAAACCGTAAAATGAGAACTTTTTTAAAATTGATATTAGATGAAGAGGAATAAAGATAGAGGCACAATTTTTGCTACACATATTTATTATATGCGAAATTAAGTATTATAGTATATAAAAATTTTAAAAAACGAAATTGCGGTCGGGACGGCCGTTTGATAAAGCGCGCTCTGCAGAATTTCTTCATCTGCGCGGCACAGTGCCAGGGATCACAACTTTGATCTGCAAAATTTTTCTGTGGGCAGTATTATTGACGGTAGTTTTACACAAAATAGGTTACTTTAGAAAATATTTTATATTGAAAAACCAGAACGAAAGCGTGATCACTTCTTGAACAATTCAAAAAACTTTCTGCCATGTTTTTTGAATGGTTCAAGAAGTAAACATCAACTAAGTGCGTTATTTTGTCCATACCAGTAAAAAATATTTATCAACCCTCTTCCGGTTCTTCAATCAAAACTGGCCTTTAAGGGGTACTTTCACTTATTTTAGCGAAAAAATAACATTTTCATAATTTTTTTCTAATTTAATTTATCTTAATAGAAATTAAAAATATTTAATAAATGATTTGCTATCATTCAAGTATATATATATATATATATATATATATATATATATATATATATATATATATAAAAAAAAAATTTTTTCCTTATTTTAAAATTTTCAATGCCACAGCAGACGTTAAAGTGGAGGATGAAAAATTTACCCGATTTGCGGTAGACACCATAACTTCAGTTTAAATGATCAGAAAAGTAATTTTAAAGAGGATACTTCAATCTTGTTCGTGAACTAGGATCTTCGCGTAAAAATAATTTTTAATAAAATCACGAGCATCTAAAAATAAAGTTTGAAAAATCACCATTATTTTATACTTCGAACTATAAAAATATACGAGTATATTAAAAATGAATGAAAATAGTTTATCCTATTTCATGGAACAAAAAGCTTATCAATAAATAATATGCAATTAATTTTTTTCAAAATCAAATAAAAATTACTAGAGATATCATGACAACTACGTTTTACAAATGTAAAACGTAGTTTCGAGATAAACGCATTTAAAAATTCAATGAGAGGGACCACGCTCTATCGAAAGTAACGGTTTTAATAAATTTATTATTTATTACTTTAAAAGTTGTTGGAATTTTAAACTGAAATTTTTATCACATGTTCTTGAAACGTATAGCACCAGAAATAAATAAAAAAATTTTTTTTTTGATTTTATGAAAGTACTGGTTTCAAATTAAATTTCCAGTACTTTTTTTGGAAAAAAAATTCAAACAACAGTTGTGCTAAATATAAATACCTTTAATTTTTGTTCATGCAATTTTTCTGTAACTGTAACCATTATTGAGTAATTGCAGAAACTGCAAAAATTGACTAGAGTAAACAGGCACTTCCGCTTTGAATATTTTTTTTTCAAAAATGGAAGGTGCACAGCCCAGGCATATGCAACTCTTAAGTTTAAAGTTTCATAATTTTAGCTTCAACCGTTTAGGCTGTAGAGAACACACATGCACACACACAGACAGACGTCATTCCAAAAATAGTCGGAATCGATTCAGGTAAGGTAAAAGCGTATATTACTGTTAAAATCTCCAGATCGAAATTTTTTATGATTACAATACTTACTTATACTGCATATGGCCAAAAAAATAAATCATTTTACTGTTATTAAATTGTAGTCACAAAATTATTCGCACAAAAGAAAAAAAAACCGCTGCTCTATCATTTTAAATGTGCCTGTTTACTCTAGTAATTTTTTGCAGTTTCTGCAATTACTCAAAAATGGTCACAGTTACAGAAAAATTTTATTAACAAAAATTAAAGGTATTCGTATTTAGCACAACTTTTGTTTGAAGTTTTTTTCCAAAAAGAGTACTGGTTTCAAAATAAATTTCTGCTTAATATATATATTTTTACATAAATCGTAACATCTGCGCATGTCAATTGCTTAACCAGAGAGTAGGGGGAGTAATAAGAAACATAGCCACCATTGGACAGAGTTTTGTTAGGTTAGAAAATTGCATATTCGCCGCTGTTCTAGATGTCGCGATCGTCGCGATAATAAAAAATTATAAAAAAATGAACGAATTAAATGTATATAAATTTTAAATATTTACTTGATATTTTACTAATCAAATAAAAATTTAAGATGATTTTATACTGCTATTTTTGGAAAAATAAATTATTTATTTATGAGTACGTTTATTGGAATCCATTTTGTAAATAATGTAACATTTTTATTGTGCAATACGTCATACATGCAATTTTGTTATTGTTCTTTATTGAGTTGTCCTCTGTTATTTATCGGGAAGTTCTTTTGTGTTTTATATTATTTAACTCTAACAAGTGTTTGTTTTTGAGCAATCTCTTTTTTTGTGGCATGTAAGTATTAAATCACAAATAAATAGTAAACATTTGATATGAATTCTATAATAATTTGTTCCTTAGTATGCATTTAAATAACCGATTCTGTTGTGTTCCCGGATGCTTTGATTATGGAAAAAACGATTCGCCTGTTTTCCGAAAGACAGAGCACTTTTCCAAATTTGGTTGGAAAACATCAACAATCCGCGACTGTACGTTATTCCACCTGCACATGATGTTTATAGAACATATCGTGTATGTACAAAACATTTCGAGTGCAGGTGGATTAGACCTTGCGCTTATCCTGGCGCGATCCTATTCAACGACTTGCGACAGAAACGCATCGCAAGACGTTGTGGAGGAAAAACAGAAAGTAATTTATTTTTGTCTTACATGGGTGCGTATGAGAAGAATGTACTATTGCATACACTAATTATTTGATTTAATTGTATATTTACTTAAAATAATAATTACATATTATAAATAATATTTAACATATGACAGACTTATGAATGTTGGTTTAAAATTATTCTTTTTAAAAACATTTATTTGTTAAGTTTTCTACAGCTAATTACAATACGTTTCGAGATACACTGATTACTTAACAAAGAGTGTTAGTAACTATATATACTATTAAACTGTTGATTTAGCATTTCCCATGGTACAGAGAAATGATAAGCTAATAAGAAGTTATGAATGAATCACCAGTTGATATATGATTTATATAACTCCTCCGTCCTAGAATGGGGTTTCGTTCATAGGGGTTTCAAGATATTGAAGGATAGTTTCTGTGATATTGGGGAGTTTCTTTCGAAGTTTAATTTTATTTTTACATATAATCAAACAAATAGTAATTATTACGATAATTATAATAACAGTGTTAACTATACTATAGATACTAGTTTTATTTTGAACATTTGAATTTTGTAACATAGGTATATCATTTATTACAATGTTTTGTTTATATATTTGTTCTAACTCAATTGTTCTGTTACTTAATTGTTTATTTTCGATTTTAAATTTAATATCTTCAAATATCATTTCTTTTGCGTTAGTTATATAATTTTCTAATTTATAATTGTTAATCATACAATTTTTATTTGTTTTGAATTTATAAACTCCTTTAATTTGCTTACGTTTAACATATTCAGTACATTTAATATTTTGGTTTTTATCAGTTTTACTTTCAATTATGAAAATATTAGAATTTTCAATTATTATTACAACGAATCCTTCATATACCGTATGATATTTACATTCTTTGTTTATTTGTTTATTAAGAATTTCGTTTAAGCATTTATTGACTTTTTAAGAGTGTGACTGGGATGGTCACCTCTTATCGGTTGTACTTGGGTTCTTGCCAAATAGACGTGAGGGTGAGAAAGGAATAGGGCGACCAATTGAACGAACACTAAGTGGATGATAATAATTAGTTATATTGAATAGTACTTACTAGTATGTTATACAATCGGTGGAACAACTACCTATCGTTGTCCACATAGAGTTCTTATATAGTCGGTCAAACTGCTGACATAACAATATGCGATATATTGTTATTTATACATTGCGGTAGGTTGACCTACTAACTTTACGGAAGGTAATGTTATTATGATGTTTCAGCATAACATTTGCAATGCTTACATTCCTCCCCCCTTTAAAAACTTGCTTCCTTTGGGAGCACAATTTACTATTACGCGATACAGTTTTGCTGGACTATATATGAACCCTTTACAAAATTTTTACATTATTTTTCTTATCTTCCTACTCTACCCAGCACTGAGGTGGGGCACTTGGTTCGTTAGTTGTCAAGACCTCTCTTAGCTCAGTGTCCCTGTCCATGTTTCGGGTGGTGGCATTTTGTCGGTGGACCACGTGATGTGTGAGGGTGTCCCAGACACATGCAAGTATTCCAATACCGCATCCTATGGACCGGTATAACGTATATCCGTTTAGCATTGACCCCAGCACATATTTAATCATTTTAAATACTGCGTAGAAGCCAATAAAACCGGATACGAATACTCCTATGTCGGAAAACCACCCCCATGCCTGTTCTATGTACAGAAATTTTGTATTCACGTATGCCAGCATATCAACGTTCCGGGCTTCAATACCCTGTGCGGAGTACTTGAACCCGAAACTTTTTTTTTTCTATTACTATTAACTTGGGATGCTCCGTTAGCCAAATTTCCTGGTTGCACTTGTGTGAGAGTTCTGTTAGTTTGACTGCAAATACCTTATCCTTTTGCTCTACCACTATGTAGCGTCTCCCTCTCAATGATTTGCTGTCTTTCTCTGTTACTAGGCCGGCGTTTCCCTCGTATATTACAGTGAATTTGGAATTTTCACACCCTGTTGATTGGGTTCTTTCCCACACGGATTCCTCAATCTCCGTGTCCATACAGTATCCTTCAGTTAATGAACACGTAACGCCCCCTAACAAGCTTACTTCGTTTGTCTCTAGCTTCACTGCCACTGGATAATCCCGGAGGGAAATCTTCAGTGTTGCTGACACAACTACTTGTGCCCAGTTGATCCCATTTTCGATGTAGGTTGCTCCGTTGCATTTGCCGTCCAGTGATATTGATCCGGCCAGATTTAATGAAAATGACGTTGTTCCATTTAACAATAAATTGTTTATTATCTGGTTGTGGAATCCAATGAACATTTGCGATCTATGCATGTTTTTGCATTCTTGGGCTCCTACAGCGTGCACGTATGTTAGTAACCCCTGGTGTACTGCTGATGTATGGCTGTGCATCCCACAGTACTGAATTAACCGGGTTACTTCTACTAGGCATGTTTGGATCTGCACGCTTTGGTAATCGTTGTCTTGAAGTATTTGAATCTCTTGCTGTGTTTCGGTATACCCGCGTCCAGGTTTGGACAGTCCGCGACATCCTTTAGCGATATGGTGGTGATATTTGTGTTTGGTCCCCTGCAATCGTATCCTATTAGCGCTTCTGCGCTGCTTATTAGGGCGATGATTATTATTGCTTCCATTCCTGTAACATATTATGCATTGCTTATACCTAAACTAAAACCCCCCTTTTTTTGAATTATGGATTGGTGGGTGACCATATCCAGGGTTGTTCAGTAACAGGCCCCCTACTTCGGGTATGAATTCTAGGATGGGAATTGTGTTGCAAGGGAAGTTTTTCGCCTTCTTCTATCTCCATTTGTCTGTGTATTTCCTCGAGTTCTGCCGTGGTTGGAATTTTTGTATTTTCGCTTTGTGGGGAGCTTTCCATCTCTTTCTCTTTTACCTGAACCTCTTCTATATATGCTTTAAACGGTTTCAACCTGTTTTCATGTACTACTATGTCTTTTCTTTTTGTTTCCTCTGTAATTTTGTAATTTACTGCACTCAATTTTTCTTTTATCCATGGGTTTACTAATTTTTTTGATGTTCCAGCAAGTTGTATTTTTGTCAGATCATGAAAATAAACTTTGTCTCCTATTTCGAAATCTGTCTGCTCGGCTTTTTTATTAAACTGCTTGTTTCGCTGTTCAGTTGTTTCTTTCAATTGTGATTTTATTCGTTCGAACACAATTCGCATTCTTTCTCTTAACTCGGCCGCATAGTTGTCATCATAGTCGTATCTTAACGTTCTTGGTCGTGATATGTCATCGTAGAGCATCTCCATATCTCTGCCATGCATAATAAAAAATGGTGTCTCCCCTGTCGATTTGTGTACGGCTGATCTATATGCCATGAGAACATATGGTAACCATTCATCCCAATCGGTTTGGTCTCGGCTTATGAAATGAGACAACATATCTTTAAATACTCTATGGCTTCTTTCGATCACTGTTTGAGGGTGGTATGCTGTTGTTTGCAGTTTCTCAACGTTGAATAATTTGCACACTTCTTTCATAGTATTTGAGATAAATTTTTTTCCTTGATCCGTTAAAAGCTGCCTTGGTGCTCCGTGTCTGGCAATAATTTCTTGCGCAAATATCCTTGCTATCGTTTCTGCTGTTTGGTCTGGGATCGCAAATGCTTCTGGATACTTGGAAAAATGGTCTTGGAACGTCAAGATGTATTTGTTCCCTTTTCTGGATGTGACTAATGGGCCTACAATATCCATTGACGTCCTTTGAAATGGTGCAGTTATTTCTTGGAATACTTGCAGTGGAGCTGGTTTTAAGTTTGATGGTGTTTTTCTCTCATTGCATGAGTGGCATTTATCACAATATTCTTTTATCTCTGTGTTCATATTCTTCCACCAAAATTTGTCTTTAATTCTTTTTAGTGTTTTCTCGTGTGCCTGATGGCTTGCATACGGTAGATTGTGATAGTCGTGTATCACTTGGAACGACATCTCTCTGGGTATAACTAACTTGTGATTTCTCTCTTCTCCTGTTTTTTCTATAAATTTTAATCCTTCTTCGTCTTGGAAGAAACCTTCTTTTGATGTGAGTTTCCTGATCTCTTCGTCATTTCCTTGCAGCTTCTTAATTTTATCTCTGTCCCAGATCGGTAAATATATATTATCTGTGTTTGACACTGAATTAATTGGTATTCGTGACAGCACATCTGCATTTATATGTTTCTTTCCAGGCTTGTGCAATACTTCGTATTCGAATTCACTCAGAAGTAGAGACCATCTCATCAGACGAGAGTTCGGATCCTTTAGTGACATTAACCATTTCAGTGGTTTATGATCGGTTATGATGGTAAATTTTCGTCCGTACAGATAGCAGCGATAGTGTTTCACACCCCAAATTATAGCTAGACATTCTCTTTCTGATGTGTCGTAGTTTGTTTCCGCCTTGTTCAATTGCCTGCTTGCAAATGCAATTGGCCTTTCGTATCCGTTCTGCTTCTGACTGAGAATTGCACTAGCTGCTAATCCACTTGCGTCTGTTGATAATATGAATTCTTTATTAAAGTCTGGGTGCGCTAATAACGATTCTGTGCATAATGCTTCTCGTAATGTTTCAAACGCTTCCTGGCAATCTTTGGTCCATGTAAATTCTTCATCCTTCTTTGTTAATTGAGTTAATGGGACTGCAGTTTTAGCAAATCTTGTTATGAATCTCCGGTAGAAGCCTACTAGTCCTAGGAATGCCCTTATTTCCTTCACAGATTTTGGTATTGGATAGTTTCTGATTGTAGAATTTTTTCCTGGTTCCGGCTTAGTTCCGTGTTGACTTATCACATGTCCTAGGTACTTCGTTTCACATTTTAAGAATTTACAAATATTTGGTTGTAATTTTAGATTTGCTTTTCGCAGACGGTCGAAAACTTTAGTCAATCTAGCCATGTGATCTGTTGTGCCTTCTCCGTTAAATATAATCACATCATCCAGGTATACTAAACATCTTTCTCCGGTTAATCCTGCCAGTACACTATTCATTAATCTTTGGAATGTGCTTGGTGCGTTTGCTAGTCCAAATGCCATTTTCGTAAACTGGTAGTGTTGACCTCCGGTGGTGAATGCCGTTTTTTCCTTGTCGTTTTCTTCTAATTCTACTTGCCAGTAACCTGACGCTATGTCCAGCGTCGTAAATAAATTCGCGTTTCTCAGTTGGTCGAGCGTTTCCTGCATGTTTGCTACTGGGAAGTGATCTTTTTTTGTTACTTCATTCAGGCCTCTGAAGTCTATGCAAACCCTTATCTTGTTTTCTCCCTTTTCTGATTTTTTTGGTACGATTACTACTGGTGAGGACCATGGAGAATCCGATGGTTCGATTACCCCTTCTTCTAACATTTTTGCTAATTCCTTCTGCAATAGTTCTTTTTGACTGAATGGGACCCTATATGCAGTTTTCGCGATTGGTGGTACATCTTCCGTTATTATTTTATGTTTTACTTTATGCGTACACCCCAGTTTTGCACCTTTTACCAGAAAAATATCCTTGTACTCCTCTAGTATGCTTATCATTTGCTTTTTTGTTTTTACATCGAGATGTTTTAAATCGAAGTGGCCTTCCAGTTTGTGTGGTTCACTTTGCTGCATGCTATCCCATTGTTTTCCCATGTTATTATCCTCTTCGTCCTTCGTTGGTTTTGCCCAATTACAATTACATATATTGTGGATTTTATCACATTGGTTCCTTGTTTCCTCTGGTACTTCTCGTCTTTCCATATTTCTATTTTCCTGGCGTGCAATCTTCATTATACGTTCCTTGATACGTTGCAGCTCCATTCTCTTAACTTGTATTTCATCTTGTCTTCTTGAAACTCTTCCCTGACTATATTCGTTGATTATTTTGATTAAATTAGCTAAACATTCTACTTCCTTAATTTCTATTTCTCTTAGTCTCCTGTCTATGAATTCTGTTAGATTTTGCTTGTTCTCTGTCTGACCCTTGAATACTTCTGCCCTTCCAATTACGGTTCTCTTCGGAATTGTCACTGTGGTGTTCGCTATGTTTATCAATCGGATAGGTATCACTTTTTCGCTCTTGGTTAGTACCCTGGCAGCCATGAGGCCGTATATGTTTGTTTCTTCTGGTTCGATTAATAATTCTTTACCTGGGTTGCAGAGTTTTTGGGTAGCGTGGCATACATATTCACTTCTTGGCGGAATTTTTATTTCTTCTTTTACCCTGACCTTATTTTCTGCTGATACTGTTAATTCCTTGTACTTTTCTTGATCTGTATCAACATTGTTTTTATTTTCTGTCTGCGTTGCTATTTCCGTGGTAACCTTGCTGATGCTACATTTCGCGTCCGTGTTTATGTTCGCTATGCTGTGCTCAGCGAAAATTTTTATAAACGTGTTCCCAAGCGTGATGCAATTTGTTTGGTAATTTATTTTAGCTTTGTATTGTTCCAGAAAATCTCGGCCAAGTAGTCCATCTGCTTCCAATGCCAGTTCGTTTGGACAGATTACGCAGTCGAATGGAAAATCATTATTGTTTTTCTTAAATTGTACCCTCGATGTTCCTTTGTAGGTTAGCTTTGCCCCCGATATTGACGTTAATGTACCAATACTATGTCTTCTTATTCGGTGTTTTTCTACGTATGCTTCCTTTACTAGTGAGATAGCTGATCCTGTGTCTATTTATAGCCTTAATGGTCTGTTGTTTACTTTTAGTGTGATGAGATTAGCTATGTCGTTTGGTTGTCTTCTGTTTATGTTTGGTACTATTAATCTTCTCCATTTTGTGGATTTGTGGGCCTCTCGCGGCGGTATCCGGGTGAGAGGCCTTAAGCGTTTAAATTACGTCTGTTTTCTCGATCTCTGTAATATCTGTTTTGCTCTTGGTACTGATTTCTACTCTTATTGGGGAGCCTTGTACGACATTCGGCCGCTCTGTGTCCTGGTTTACCGCAGCGAAAACAGTTTTGGTTATTCCGACAATTTTTCTGCATGTGGCCCATTTTTCCGCATTTATAGCATTGTATTTCTCTTCTGCCTTGATCCCGGTATCCTGATGTACGTGTATTTGCCGCTTCAGTTCTTCTGACGGGATTTATATCCCTGGATTCCCTTTCTTCTGCTTGTTCTTCTCTTTCCGCTATTTCCACGGCCCCTTCGAACGTCAGATTTGGTTTTACCTCCATTAATGTTCTGGTCTGTCTTTCGATATGTGGGCGCAGACCCGATTTGAATTGCGCTAGAATTAGGTTGGCCGATACTACCTCCGGTGCACTGCTGTTTGGTTCTACTACTTGCGGTTTTAGATCTCTTTGTAGTTCTTTTTTGTATTTTCGTAGTTTGTTGGCAAAGTCCTGTACTGTTTCATTTTCCTTCTGAGTGCATTGTGCAATTACAATGAAGATTTGCCCCGGTAATCTTGGTGGTTCGAATCTCCTTATTATTTCTCTTGTCAGATCTTTGTATCTTGTGTTCTCCGCTTGTAAGTCTGGCCGTTGAGCTACAAACTGATATGCTTCCCCTCCTAGCCGTAGTAATAATATCGCCTTGGTTTGCTGCTCATTCAATCCTTCTAATTTTGCTCGGTATTCTAACTTTTCGAAATACTCGCTCGCCTCTCGTCCCATGAGTTGCTCCACGGTATTAGCCACCATGCCATACGCCATCTTTGGCCCTCCTGGTGCTGTAATACCTTCTCCACTATCTCCTGGTTTGCGTTCAGTAGTGCCACCCATTCTTTCGGTATCTCTTACCCAGTCGCGATACAACCAGACAACTGGCTGATCTTTATTTGGCACAAATATCCGTAAACCGCTGCCACCAATGTAAGAGTGTGACTGGGATGGTCACCTCTTATCGGTTGTACTTGGCTTCTTGCCAAATAGACGTGAGGGTGAGATGGGAATAGGGCGACCAATTGAACGAACACTAAGTGGATGATAATAATTAGTTATATTGAATAGTACTTACTAGTATGTTATACAATCGGTGGAACAACTACCTATCGTTGTCCACATAGAGTTCTTATATAGTCGGTCAAACTGCTGACATAACAATATGCGATATATTGTTATTTATACATTGCGGTAGGTTGACCTACTAACTTTACGGAAGGTAATGTTATTATGATGTTTCAGCATAACATTTGCAATGCTTACAACTTCAAAATAATTAGTTTTACAATAAAAATTTTGTTTTATTTTAATACAGTTATCAGTTAACATTAGTTGTTTTTTATTTTGAATTATAAGTTCTTTATTTTTGTTTAACATAAACATTTTGTTTTCACTAATTACAGGAATAGGGGTTATTTGTAACAGTTTTCCTTCGACGTTATTTTCATATACAGGAATTTCTAATAAATATTCTATTTTATTGTCTGTCAACTTGCAATGGCATGTGATCTGTGAAGTTATGTCCCAGAAATTTGCTTCCGAATTTATTTGGTCGGTTATACGTTTTAATTCATCTAATGACATTATAGAACTATGTAATTTATTCAAATTACAAAACGTTAGGCTTGTTTAAATTTCTGTAATGATCTCAATTAAATTTATAGTTAACAAAATTAATTGATTAATTGTATCCTTGATAATTAAAATATTTTGCCAATCGTAGTTAGTTTTTATAATAACGTCTATGTGTTTTATTCGAGCTTGCAAAGTTAATTCGTTATATTTAATATTTTCTATTTGTACGTTAAATCTTTTAATCATTTCTGTATTAAGTCGAATTGTTTCCAAATTTTGTGTTTGTAGTATTTTTTGGTTATTATTTATTTTTTCGAACAATCTATCAAATTTTTCGCCATCTTCAGCGTCTAAGTTGCCTGATATTGTTTTTATAATACTGCCTATACCATTAATTAATCCTCTTTTATTTCTTTTATGAGTAAATAAATTATTTATTTTATTGGTTAGTCTATCGTGAAAAACTTACTATTATTAAGCTTTAATTCTTTGTCAGTTTTATAACTGCCGATTTTAAGATATGCTATTTCTATATTCGTAATATTATAAGTATAATATGAGTAATGTGAGTTTATATAAATATAAACGTTCCCTAAATCTAAAATATTTAATGCAGGGTTATCTGTGATAACCTCTAGTTCTTCGTCACTCCCGATGTAGATGCTACATCTGTAACAGAAAGTCTAGGTTTTTTTATTTTGTCTATTTTATGTTTGCCTTTATTCTCTACTTTAATAACTCCTAACTTGGGATTATATTCTTCCATTTTAGGTATTTTAAAGAGGGGTTTCTTAATTTTTTTGAATTCTTCTTTTGCCTTCTTTAATTAATATTTTGGTTGGCAATTCCGTCGGTTTAGTATCTAATCTATTTTGTTTTAAAAATCTTATATTTTTTTCTATTTGAATATGGTCTTTAATATTGTTGTGAAGTAATTTTAATTTATTATTATAATCAATTAAATAATCGTTCGTGGTATCATTAGTATTGAACAATTTTTTGTCTTTACAGCACCAAATAATATTTCGTTTGGTGTTTATTTAGTAGTTGAATTAATAGAATTGTTACACGCAATTAGGGCAAAGTTTAATTTATTTTCAAATTTAGTACTGTCGAATTCTTTACTTTGATTAATTATTCGGAGATGTTCGATTATGGTGGAATGAAACCTGTCTATTACTCCATTGCTTTTAGGGTTATCAACACACGTTATCTGCATTTTAATTTTATACATTTTGAGCAATTCTTTTACGAGGTTGTTATTAAATTCGACACCGCTGTCGTGTATTATTTCATTTGGAACTTGATATTTACCGAAGAAATTTAATAAACATTCCGTTATATTTACGGCGTCAGTTGATTTAATAAAGTAAATTTGGGTAAATTTCGAAAAAGCGTCAATGATTGTAAAGTATTTCTTTTTTTCTAATGTAAGTGTTTCTATATGTACTATATCTTTTTCTTTTTTTTTTTTTTTTTTTAATTTTATCTACAACTGGCCTGTAGGGCCAACAAGCAAATTTGATGTAATTTACATAGCATGCGTGAGGTTAGTGCCCATTGGTACTACCTCTTTGTACATATACATATTAATATACACGTCTCATACATTTATGCATTTTACAGCAAGGCGAACTTGATTTGTTACATGTGAAGCGTGTAAGTATAAGCTCTAGAGTTCTTTTAGTTCGGATGGTTTTGTTCTTTTAAGGCGTCTGAGGATATTTTCATTGTAGTATAGGCCGGTGGCTAGTTCATTCGGATGGTACGTCAGTCTTCTTCCGTATGCTGATGAGAGTTCTCGAATATGGTCTTGAACATATTTGATTTTGAAATCCTTGTGCAGGGTGTTATTGGTGACATACCATTGTGCTTTTGTGATCATGCGCAGTGCTTTGTTTTGAGTTGTTTGTATAATTTTTGCATTTGATTTCTTTGTGCAGCCCCAGAGTTGGATACCGTACGTCCAGATTGGAATGATAACAACCTTATAAATCAATAATTTGTTTTCTATCGACATTTGCGATTTTGGTCCCAGTAACCAATACATCTTTCTAATCTTGATGCTTATTTGTTTTTTCTTTGCTTCTAGATGCTTTCTCCAGGTTAGTCTTTTGTCCAGATGCATGCCCAGGTATTTTGCGTCTTCTTTGGTGTCTAATGTTTTGTTGTTTATGTGTACTTGCGGGCAGGTGATTTTTCTTGTGGTGAAGACTATATGTGTAGATTTTTCTTCGTTGATCTTGATTCTCCATTTTGTTGCCCATGCTTGCATGTCGTCAAGGGTTTCTTGGAGAACGGCTGATGCTTCTATTGGGTCGGTATGTGAGGCGATATATGCTGTGTCGTCTGCATATGTAGCGGTTAGTGTGTTATTTGGACATGGCATATCTGCTGTGTAAAGCTGGTAGAGTACAGGACCTAGTACACTCCCTTGTGGTACTCCGGCTCTTATTGGGTGTATTTTTGAAGTAGTTCTTTCCTGACATATTTGGAAGGATCTTTCGCTCAGATATGATTTCATTAGTAGGAAGTATTTGTGGGGCAGTTTTGATTTAATCTTGTATAGCAGTCCGGTATGCCACACCTTGTCGAACGCTTGGCTGATGTCTAAGAAGGCTGCCGAACATACTTTTTTGTCTTCCAGACTATTCTCAATTTCTTCTACCACTCGGTGTATTTGTTGGATGGTTGAGTGTTGTCGTCTGAAGCCAAATTGATGGGCTGGGATTAAGTTTTCGTCTTCCAATATTATTTTTAGCCTTTTAAGTAACAATTTTTCAAATAGCTTAGACAGTAGGGGTAGGAGAGATATTGGCCTATATGAGGTTATTTCATGCGCTGGTTTGCCTGGTTTATGGATTAGTGTTATGTTCGCGAATTTCCATTGTACTGGGAAATATGATATTCTGATCATTGCGTTGAAAATGCTAGTTATTAAGACTAGTGTTTTTCTGGGGAGTTCCTTTAGTATCTTGGCGTTTATTAAGTCGTAACCTGGGGATTTTTTGTTATTAAGGTACTTAATTTCGTTCTTTATTTCCGCGGGTGTGAAGTGTTTGATTGGTTGTGATGACCTGCATGGGCTCTTTAGGAAGTCTTCAATGTGCTTTTCTTCTTCGGGGGATGAGGTTGATGGATTGGCTTCGAAAACCTTCGTGAAGTGAATAGCGAATATTTCTGCTTTCTCTTTTTCTTCTCTTGCCCATGTTCCATCACTTTTTTTAATTGGTGGTATGTGTTGTGTAGGCCTTTTTAGCTTTTTTGTGGCTTTCCACAGTGAGTAGTCATTATTTGGGTGTGGAGACAGGTTGCTTAGGTACTCTTGTATTTGGTTGTTTTTCATTTCCAGGATTAGTTTTTTTGTTTCTTTGCACAAGCGGTTTAGCTTGTTTTTGTCGTTGGGGTGTCTTGAGTGTTGCCAGGTACGTCTCATTTTTCTTTTCTCTTCAATTTTGTCTCTGACTATTTTAGGATAGTTAGTACTGTATTCTTGTTTGTTTTCTTCTGGTGGAGTTGAAGACCAGCCTGCTTCTTGGATGAGCTTTGTGGTATTTTCTACAACATTGTCGATATCTTCAGGTGTCTTTAGTGGTATTAATAGGTTTGTATTTTGTTCTAAGTATAGTTTGTATGCAACCCAGTTGGTTTTTTTGTTGTGTAGCTTTGGGTATTTTCCTTTCTCGTTTGCTATGGTATTTACGGTTAAAATTATCGGGGAATGGTCCGACGATAGATCGTAACTTGTTTCAACAGTAACGCGATTTAGGTTTACGCCCTTTGTTATGAAAAAGTCTAGAAGATCTGGGAGTTTATTTGGGTCCGTGGGCCAGTACGTAGGTCTGCTAGTACTGATGTGATTATACCCGTGCATGTTCAATGTTTTTAATAATTCATTTCCTTTTGGGTTTACTATTCTAGAGCCCCATTGCGGGTGTTTTGAGTTGAAGTCTCCACCTGCTATGAATCTTCCTCCTAGTTTGAGGAAGTGTTCTTCGAATTGGTCGTATTTGATAGTATGTCTCGGTGGACAATATACAGCAGATAAGATAAGACTGCCTGACGATTCATTGATTTTTATGGATGTTGCTTGTAGATGATTTTTTTCAAACTTCTCTATTTCATAGTGTTTAATTTTTTCATTTATTATGATCGCTGTGCCTGCGCGAGCAGTCCCGTTGGGGTGATTTGTGTAGTATACTTTATGTTTAGGGATTTTAAAGTAGCTTCTTTCTGTGAAGTGGGTTTCAGATATTAGGACAATATCTATTTTTTGTTGGTTGATAAATATTTCTAATTCCTGGCGGTGTTGGGCCAGTCCGTTGGCATTCCATAAAGCGATTCTCATTTCGTTAGACATTATGTTTATTAATGAATGTCGTGAGCAAGTTGATTATCGTAGCGTTTTGTTGCATGAGTTGGCTGAACATAGTTTCGAATTTCGTCATGAACTGAATTAGTGTTATGTCTTCTGATGTCTTTGTGTGTTGAGCGGCACCTGCTATTTTGGCATAGCTTATGTTGTTTTGTGCTCTTTGTGAGTAATTATTGTTGTGGTGATCGTTTGATTTTTGTGGTTTGTTCAGATTTGGTGCGGTTCTTGATTTTTGTAATTTTTGGTATATTTCGCAACCTTTGTAGTTTGCCGGATGGGCACCTGAACAGAGAGCACAGGTCGGCCGAGTGTCTTTACCTTTATTGCATTCTTTTGTTGGGTGATTTGCTCCGCACTTGACGCAATGGTAGGGTTTGTTGCAGTAGGTTTTGGTGTGGCCATAGTTTTGACAGCGCATACATTGCGGTATGTCTATTCTTTTTTTCGGAGGTTCTACACTGATTTTGGTGCCCAGCATATGTATTATTTCGTAAATTTTTTTGTTATTTAGGTTTGGCTCCTGGTCCACGAAGAACATCGGCAGAGGGGCCTTAGTTTGCCAGCTTTTGATATTGGAAACGTTTCTGATAGAGAAACCTTTTTCTGTCAGCGCTTGTTTTATTTCTTCTATAGGTGTTGTGTGGTGTAAGTTTTTGATGACCACTCGGTAGGATCTTTCTTGTTTTAGTTGGTACGTGTGATATGCTATTTTATTAGCGTTGAGCATACGTATGAGTGTTCGATATGCGTTCGGTGTTTTTGTGTTAATTTTTACTTCATTATTTGATATTGATTTGCAGTAAAATTCATCTGATTTTAATATTGTTTTTAGACTTTCGAGCATTAAGCTGTAATTTGTGACGTCCTGGACGAAGACTGGAGGCGGTTTTGGTTCTACTTTAGTGTTTGGTTGACTTTCATTTTCGTTTCCTCCGTTTTCGCTTTCGATTGTATCGTTTTCGTTTGTTTCGTTTTGGTTTCTTTCGTTTTCGTAATTCAGTAGTGCGTTGTATATGTTTTCACTACTAAATGTTGGTTCTTGTGTTTTTCTATATTTCGATTTATTTCTATTGTTTGGTTCTTCTGTTGCGTTTTGTGTATCAATTTCTCTGGTCCTTTTTGGGCGTATAACTTGCCAGTTTTGAGATGCATTGTTGTAATGATTTTGATTACCTGTATTTGTTGGGTCTTGTGTTGATCCGTTATTAGTAGAGTTCGGAGTACTATTAGGTGTTATTTGAATTATTGTAGTTATCGGGCTTAAATACGATTGTGTGGTTGTCGTAATTGTGGTTGTGTTTGTTGTTAAAGCGTTTCCTCCACTTGTTTGTTGCATGTTAAATGGGTTTTGATAAGAAATGTTAAGAGTTAAAGTTTATTTCTGCTATGATTGGCAACACTGTTTTCGTTGCGCGGAGCACAGCACTGGGCGCTGAGTATGTTTGACGCACTTAACCTTGAGTTCACTGTCACTAACTTTAACTGCTATTTTTTCGTATGTGTTTTCTTATTATCACTGGGCACTGTTGGTATTTTTATGGATTGCGCACTTATAAAACTGATTTTGTGGTTTTATCAATTTACACTACACTTTTGAATAGGACTTTTTGAAGTTTTTATGTAGGCTATTTCGAGAGATGCTTAAATATTCAATCACTATTGCCAACGTAATTATGTACTATATCAAAAGGAAATTTACTTGTTTTTGTTTAATTATCATTTAATTGAAATGTTTGCCGTTCATATTTGTTTGCTTGACAAATTTCGCAATTATTTATATATATCTGAATGTCATTTTGTAATTTAGGCCAATAGTATTTACGTTTTAATTTTGTGTAAGTTTCTAAAATACCTCTATGATTTGTTTTGCCTAGATGGTAATTATTAATAATTTCGATTTGATCGTTTATTGTTTCTACATCTTCTAATATTTGTTCACATTGTATTAGTCGATAAGATTCTTTAGTAAATTTATTTTGTAGAATTTCATTTATTGTTAAAATTATTTCTGTGTCTATTAAACAGTAGTAATTTATTTTAGGCACTAAATAGTCTTTAATAAATTGAAATATTTCTTCTTGTAAATTATTATTATTTAAATGAATTGTCAATCTTTGTTTAGCATATATATTATATGCAATATCACTTCAGTAGAATATACAAGTATTGACAAATATTATACCAAGATAATCAAAACATCAAAATTACATAAAGCCCTATTCCATATAATAATAATTACAACGAATAATAAACGTTGTAAAATAAACTCAAGTAGGAAACAAAAGTAGGTATGTTGCACACGAGATGCAACAACTGGAAACATTGTTGTATAATATTGCAATATGTATGCTCTAGTTATATAAATCATATATCAACTGGTGATTCATTCATAACTTCTTATTAGCTTATCATTTCTCTGTACCATGTGAAATGCTAAATCAACAGTTTAATAGTATATATAGTTACTAACACTCTTTGTTAAGTAATCAGTGTATCTCGAAACGTATTGTAATTAGCTGTAGCAAACTTAATAAATAAATGTTTTTAAAAATAATAATTTTAAACCAACATACATAAGTGGCGCAGTCGGTAGGATACCGAAAACGTTTTTCTGTCGAAATTACGAAAGTAATCAATTCGTTTATACGGTAAAACGGTCGTTTCAACGTTAAAATCGGATCCGAACCAAGAGAAGAGCCAACAGAGCCAGCAGCGCTATTGCACAACTTTAAGCTACCTACAGCAACTGATTCCGGTACACGGAGTCCACAGAGCGAGTACCCGTATCGTCAGCCTACAAGAGAACGAAAATCTCAACCAACAGGTCAAAACCTCAACCACCAGGTCGAAACCTCAAGCTACAGATGAAGATTTCATCTTTTATCATCGCAGTCTACATAGTGACATTGTGAGTTAAAACTATTACATATTAACGACTGGACGAATCACTGTTTAGTAATCAAACAAATTAACGCAGGATCGAATCACTGTAACAGTAATAAAATATTTTAAAATTATTCTATCTACATAATTAGATAATTTTTAAATAACTTAAAATATAATTTTATTCAGAAATGTCTGACCGAACAGGAAAATAAATTTTGCTTTAAACTCTATTCCAACTTACAATGGCGATCCTAATAAATTAAATACATTCATAAATTCTGTAAATCTAAAAGAACCCTAATAGTAAACTTATCAGATGGAAAATAAAATTAGATGATTATTCTTATGAAATTGAACACAAAAAAGGAATCTTAAATAATAATGCCGATGCCCTTTCACGAATATTTAAGAAGTTATGAATGAATCACCAGTTGATATATGATTTATATAACTAGAGCATACATATTGCAATATTATACAACAATGTATAAGAGGGCTTTTCTAACGTAGTTAGAGATCGGTTATAAAATACAATATAAACAGTTTTAGAAGAACAATACTAAAGTCTAATTAAAGTCATTACGATTAATATGTATAAATGACCAGTTGACCTGATGCTAAGACATCCTACGATCACATCGATGGTTATAACGGCGCCTAAGGTTTCGGCGTCGCCTTGGTATCCTTCACACCTGCATTATAAAAATACAACATGTCATACCGATACCACAAGACATTATACAAAGGATAAGGTATGTTACAGAATATGGAGACAGTGCCTTCAAGCCCTGTACATACTTGTCCACGACAAGCTTATCTACCAAACAGGTCCAACTCTGGACCTCTGCCAGATCCACCCTGATGGTAGTCTTCCCTCATGGGCATCCTCTAACAGATCCAATCCTGGAGCTACCAGGCACACCCTGTTAGCGGGCAAACACCAGCAGGTCCAACCCTGGTCCACAGCCAGATACACCCTGAAGGCAGGCTTCCATTACAGGCATTCCCTAATGGGCATCTCCTAGTGGGTCCATTCCTGACTCTACCAGTCACACCCCACTAGGTAGGCAACCCCAAGTAGGTCCAACCCTGGACCTCTGCCAGATCCACCCTACTTGGACGAATTTCCCTCAGGTCCAACCCTGGTCGAAGCCAGATTCACCCTGAGGAAGAAACACCTGCACCCACGGTGCAAGTACTGCAATACAGGTCTAATCTTGGAACAAGCCAAGCACGCCCTGATTAGCATATATAACATTGAGGATAAGGAAATAGGAATATACCTGAATGACAGTGAGAATACTCACTCAACAGTTAGCAATCCGCCATCAACAGACAGCATTGGTTTGACCAACAGCATCGCTCGTCCCTTGGACCGCGTCACCCCTCATATGCACTCACACATGCACAATTCACCCACTCACAACCATAGTGCACAGTCTCACGTATCAACGGTGACTGTTCTACTTAAGAAAGATATAGTTCAACGTCTGTTTATAGTGAAGTTTTAAGAATACAGGACCGTAATAAATTAATGCCTTACAAATGTTTCCAGTTGTTGCATCTCGTGTGTAACACACCTACTTTTGTTTCCTACTTGAGTTTATTTTACAACGTTTATTATTCGTTGTAATTATTATTATATGGAATAGGGCTATATGTAATTTTGCTGTTTTGATGTCCTTGGTACAATATTTGTCAATGCTTCCACTTGTTATATCTACGTATCATACTTGTATATTCTTCTGAAGTTATATTGCATATAGATAACGGTAATTTTGTGTACGTCTTATTCAATCTTTTTGGTTAGTTATTTTTTTATCAAATTTAACGTAAGCAGCGTCACAGAAGATTATATATTCGTAATCCATCTATAATTTGTTACCTACTTTCAGTTTAATGCTGGCGTTTCAAGTGAACGGATCTATTCGTGAATTCTGTGTATTTTATGCGTATTTGAACGGTGAGTAAAGTCTGTCTTTGCCCATCATATTTATTCCTATATTAGTATAGACACCAGTATGACTTTTCACTGGTCCATGTGTGTGATTTGTTTGTGAATCCTATCCTAAACCTTTGTATAAGACGCTAGCCCTGTAGCCGCTGCTTGTGGGGGATAGTCGAGTTGCGTCCAACGAAGTACCACTTACCGGTCTGGTGCCAGCGGTGCCCTGCCTGCCAGCTATAGTGTTATGACCAGGAGGAGCCCATTTTTCGCTTGCACCTTCGAGTGTGCTGATGGAGACTGAGTTTTAACTCGACTTTAACTATTTCTCCTGATACCATGCAGATCACTTGTTGAGGATGTCAAGCTCTCGCAGATTCACACAGCTAGTCTGTGTGGAACGAACTAACAGGCAGATTCGCAGATTCATGTAGCATGTTTGTGTGGAGCGGAGCCAACGGGCAGATTCGCAGTTTCACACAGATTGTCTGTGTGGAGCGGAACCACCGGGGTAGATTCGCAGTTTCACACAGCATGTCTACTTGGAGCGGAGCCTAGTACTCACAGATCTTTGCTATATTGCTTAGAGTGAGGGTATTTATTTCACAGTTAAATATTCTACTTTCTTTTTATGATTTATGTTGAATACTGTTGACATTATTGTTTGTACGGCTTTCTCACTGATTGTGAGTGTAACCCACTCATGGTTGTATTTTAATTACAGAATATCTAAGAAGTCGCGCAAGTAGCTCTGTAGACCATCCCGTCGACGGTACTACTCCATCGATAATACTATTATTTTTAATAACAAACCCTTTATAAATAAAGGAAGTTTTGTTTTCTCTAACCATTTAATATATGTAAGCAAGCTTGAATTGTAGCATAAATATAACAATGTTATAAAACAATGTTTTCAGTTGTTACATTTCATACGTAACATACATGTGTATCCTACTGAGCTGATATTGCACATCATATTTTTTATAAATCATATATGACAGCATATTTGTAATCATGGGACGAGTTGATACTTGTTATTATAAATTTACTTCATTTATCTGTTTTTCCAATATTCATAGAACTGTAACGAATTGCAGGCTTATACAAATCTTAACTTTAAATTTTCATAATTTTATATTGCACCGTTTAAGCTGTAGAGCGCTCATAGACACACACACACACACACACGGACGACATTCCAAAAATAGTCAGTATCGATTCAAGGTAGGTCAAAACGTATATTTCCGTTAAAATCTCGAAATCGACGTTTTTCATGATTACAATACTGCGTATAAGAATGTAAAAATGGGTAAAAGAAAGAGTGCGGTTCAATATACAACAAAAAAAAACCATATTATTGAAGAAAAACTTAAAATTTAAATGTTAAACAATGGTTTAAAGATCGCGATGATGGGATAAAAGTCAATTGTATTATTAAATATATACTTATTAATATCAGTTTTATTTTATAAATAAGAACATTTACTTGTTCCATTATAAATACTATTTGATCGATTGTAATTCATATTCGATATTCGGCTGAAGAGCCAAATACTAACCGAATATCATTTATATTTAAAAATAAAAATATATTTGTTATCTTAACATATAAATATGTGAATGTTATATAAAGTAAAATTTAAACCTGAATTAGTAAAAATATTTGTCTTATTTAAATAATGGTTTTTATTTAGGGGGTACCTTTGGTACTTTTGCATTTCGTGGTCAATTGTACCACAAAAAGTAAATCTAGCCATTCATTAAAAAAAAAATGCGCCCTCGGTGGCTGCGGCGACAACTAAACGTCCATGGAACCCGGCATCTTTGCTAAACGTTGTACAACCAATTTAACGTTGAAATCCGTCGACTCCTATTCTCTGGTGACAGATTAAGCAGAGAAGTATGCGACCAGTCAACAAGAATATATCAAAAATATATTATTTATAGGCCCATTTATTTATATTGATAACTAAATAATGATATTATTTAATATTTTTCGATTTTATATTAATTTTGATTTTTTCTATAGCAATTTTGGCGATTTGAATCATAAATTAAATATTAATGTACATCCAAAAATGTGTTTCTAAACGCATACATCGAATCTATCAGTTCCGGAAGTATAAAGAAGCGCAAAATTTGTATTCCTAATTATTTCAAATAGCTATAAATCTGTAATTATGGATGGGCCCCGGTAATTTTTAAAAGTAGCTGATTCTTTAACTATCCAGCTTCATGCTAAGACTAATAATTATGCTACTAAAAATTTGTTGTTGGGTTTATTTTGCATTTCAAAAAAATGTGTATTTCTCCATAAGAATAACATGGAACTTTTCACAGAAAATATTACATATCCACGCATTTTCCGCCCGCCGTGACACGCCACTTTTTCTGCCCAACTTAATTCTACCGCGTAGAAGAAAGTAAAAAGTAAGTACGTCTCTATCGGCGCGGGAAGTACAAAATGTTCGAATATAATGCTGACACATGTAATTTTTATTGCGAGAATCGGAGGTTCATTAATTGTGAGACATTACGTCTACAGTAATGATGTATATCATTTCTTTGTAAACATGCAGTTTGTATGCATTAGACGCTTTGAAACCGGGACCAATTGATTTGGGACTTGTAGGAAACGATATCGATTGGAATATGGAGAAAAAAAAATTCAAAAGTGAGTTACTCAGAAATTTTATATATTATATTTGGCTTTCATTGTTTCGGATAAATAATTGCTTTCTAATACCAAAGCGCAGTCAAGTTTAAATCAAATAAAAGACGCCGATATGGAGACGAACGTCCAACAATCATACATCGCTAATTTTCGGATATTATGAGATGAGAAGAAAGGAAAAATATCCATATGTCACAAATTGTAGAAATCCTCACAATAAATGGGGAAGAAACATGCGATTGATAACAAAAATAAAAAACTCAAAACATAATTTATAATTCTAATAATGCAATAAAACATGATGTATTTATTCGATCTCTATTAATTTTCCATGCTCATCTAGCTGTAAACGTTTCAAACATCTGGATTTGTAGTTTGCTTTGCTTTGGATCTGCGGAATCCACTCTTTGCTTAAATATGCTAACGAAGCTAATAATAAAAATAACAATAAATTATAGAACAAATAACCTATATAGCCCATAATGAGTAAGGTACCTTGTCCCGATTCCAATTGTTGAATTGGAGTCGAATCATACTAGAAGAACATAGAATATTATTCATTTATTATTTACGTATATTACTGCAATATGTTTCATTTGAAACGAATTTGTATCAATATCTGAACATAATTTATGGAGAACTATAACATATAAGCGTAATACGCTAAGATATATATTACTCTGGTATTGGCATTTTAACGCTTGTATTTGCGAATATTACTGAAATATGTCTTATTTGAAGCGAATTCGTATCAATTTGTGAACATAATTTATGGATTCCTATAACATTTTACTGCAATACGCTAAGAAATATATTCCTTTGGTGTTGGCATTTTAACGCTTGTATTTGCGTAAACTACTGCAATATGTCTCATTTGAATAGAATTTGTATTTATATCTGCACATATTTAATGGATTCCTTTACCTTTTTAGTGCAATACGCTATGAAATATATTCCTCTGGTGTAGGCATTTTAACGCTGGTATTTGCGTATATTACTGCAATATATCTCATATGAATCGAATTTGTATCAATATCTGAACATATTTTATGGAAGACTATAACATTTAGTACAATACGCTAAGAAATATATTACTCTGGTATTGGCATTTTGACGCTTGTGTTTGGGTATATTACTGCAATATGTCTCATTTGAAACGAATTTGTATATATAACTGACAATATTTTATGGAGTCCCATAACTTTATAGTGCAATACGCTGAGAAATATATTTCTCTGGTATTGGCGATTTAACGCTTGTATTTGCGTATATTACTTCAAAATGTCTCATTTGAAATGAATTTGTATCAATATCTGAACATATATTATTTAGAATTATAACTTTTTACTGCAATACGTCAAGAAATATATTACTCTGGTATTGGCATTCTAACGCTTGTATTTCCGTTTATTACTGCAATATGTCTCATTTGAACAGAATTTGTATTTATTTCTGAACATATTTAATAGATTCCTATACCTTTCTAGTGCAATGCGCTAAGAAATATATTACTCTGTTATTGGCATTTTAACACATGTGTTTATGTATATTACTGCAAAATGTCTCATTTGAAACGAATTTGTATCTATATCTGCACATATGTTATGGAGTCCTATAACTTTATAGTGCAATACGCTAAGAAATTTATATCTGTGGTATTGGCATTTGAACGCTTGTATTTGCGTATATTACTGCAATATGTCTCATTTTAAACGTATTTGTATATATATCTGACAATATTTTATGGATTCCTATAACTTTATAGTGCAATACGCTAAGAAATATAGTTCTCTGGTATTGGCAATTTACAGCTTGTATTTGCGTATATTACAGCAATATGTTTCATTTGAAAAGAATTTGTATTTATATCTGAACATTTAATGGATTCCTATACCTTTCTAGTGCAATACGCTAAAAAAATAATACTCTGGTATTGGCATTTTAACGCTTGCATTTACGTATATTACTGCAATATGTCTCATTTGAAACGAATTTGTACCTATATCTGAACATAAGTTATGGAGTCCTATAACTTTATAGTGCAATACGCTAAGAAATATATTTCTCTGGTATTGGCATTTTAAAGTTTGTAATTATGCATATTACTGCAATATGTCTCATATGAAACGAATTTGTATCATTATCTGAGCATATTTCATTTAGAACCATAAATTGTTACTGCAATACGCCAAGAAATATATTACTCTGGTATTGGCATTTGAACGTTTGTATTTGCGTATTTTAGCGCAATATGTCTCATTTGAAAAGAATTTGTATTTATATCTGAACATATATAATGGATTCCTATACCACTCTAGTGCATTACGCTAAGAAATATATTACTCTGGTATTGGCATTTTAACGCTTGTGTTTGCGTATATTACTGCAATATGTCTCATTTGAAACGAATTTGTATATATATCTGACAATATTTTATGGAGTCCTATAACTTTTTAGCATTCTAATGCTTGTATTTGCGTATATTACTGCAATATGTCTCATTTGAAATGAACATGAATCAATATCTGAACATATTTAACGGATACCTATAACTTCTAAGTGAAATACGCTAAGAAATATATTACTATCGTATTAGCATTTTAACGCTTGTATATTATATATTACTGCAATATGTCTCATTTGAAAAGAATTTGTATTTATATCTGAACATATTTAATGGTTTCCTATACCTTTCGAGTGCAATACGCTAAGAAATATATTACTCTGGTATTGGCATTTTAACGCTTGTATTTGCGCATATTACTGCAATATGTCTCATATGAAACGCATTTGTATCTTTATCTGAACATATTTTATGGCGGACTATAATTTTTTAGTACAATACGCTAAGAAATATATTACTCTGGTATTGGCATTTTGACGCTTGTGTTTGCGTATATTGCTGCAATATGTCTCATATGAAAGGAATTTGTATCAATTTCTGAACATATTTTATGGAGGACTATCACCTTTTAGTACAATACGCTCTGAAATATATTACCCTGGTATTGGCAATTTAACGCTTGTATTTACGTATTACTACAATATGTTTCATTTGAAACGAATTTGTATCTTTATGTGAACATATATTATGGAGGACTATAACTTTTTAGTACAATACGCTAAGAAATATATTACTCTGGTATTGGCATTTTGACGCTTGTATTTGCGTATATTACAGCAATATGTCTTAGTTGAAACGAATTTGTATATATATCTGACAATATTTTATGGATTCCTATAACTTTATAGTGCAATACGCTAAGAAATATATTTCTCTAGTATTAGAATTTTAACGCTTGTATTCTTGAATATTACTGAAATATGTCTTATTTGAAACGAATTTGTATCTATATCTGAACATTTTTTATGGAGTCCTATAACTTTATAGTGCAATACGCTAAGAAATATATTTCTGTGGTATTGGCATCTTAACGTTTGTTTTTGCATATATTCCTGCAATATGTCTCATTTGAAACGAATTTGTATCAATATCTGAACATAATTTATAGAAGACTATATTTTTTTAGCGTAAAAGGCTTAAAAATATATTATACTGCAATATGTCTTATTGGAAACGAATTTGTATCTATATCTAAACATATTTTATGGAGTCATATAACGTTATAGTGCAATACGCTAAGAAATATATTTCTCTGGTATTGGCATTTTAACGCTTGTATTTGCGCATATTACTGCAATATGTCTCATATGAAACAAATTTGTATCAATATCTGAACATATATTATTTAGAACTATAACTATTTACTGCAAAACACCAAGAAATATATTACTCTGGTATTGGCATTTTAACGCTTGTATTTGCGTATATTACTGCAATATGTCTCATTTGAAATGAATTTGTATTTATATCTGAACATATTTAATGGATTCCTATACCTTTCGAGTGCAATACGCTAAGAAATATATTACCCTGGTATTGGCATTTTAACGCTTGTGTTTGCGCATATTACTGCATTATGTCTCATTTGAAACGAATTTGTATCTATATCTGAACATATGTTATGGAGTCCTATAACTTTTAAGTGCAATACGCTAAGCAACATATTACTCTGGCATTGGCCTTTTAACGCTTATATTTGCGTATATTATTGCAATATGCCTCATATGAAACGAAATTGTATCAATATCTGAACATATTTTATGGATTCCTAAATATTTTTAGCGCAATACGCTATGAAATATATGTCTCTGGTATATGCATTTTAACGCTTCTATTTGCGCATATTACCGCAATATATCTCATATGAAACGAATTTGTATCAATATCTGAACATAATTTATGGAGAACTATAACATATAAGCGTAATACGCTAAGATATATATTACTCTGGTATTGGCATTTTAACGCTTGTATTTGCGAATATTACTGAAATATGTCTTATTTGAAGCGAATTCGTATCAATTTGTGAACATAATTTATGGATTCCTATAACATTTTACTGCAATACGCTAAGAAATATATTCCTTTGGTGTTGGCATTTTAACGCTTGTATTTGCGTAAACTACTGCAATATGTCTCATTTGAAAAGAATTTGTATTTATATCTTCACATATTTAATGGATTCCTTTACCTTTTTAGTGCAATACGCTATGAAATATATTCCTCTGGTGTAGGCATTTTAACGCTGGTATTTGCATATATTACTGCAATATATCTCATATGAATCGAATTTGTATCAATATCTGAACATATTTTATGGAAGACTATAACATTTAGTACAATACGCTAAGAAATATATTACTCTGGCATTGGGATTTTAACGCTTCTATTTACGTATATTACTGCAATATGTTTCATTTGAAACGAATTAGTATGAATATCTGAACATAGTCTATGGAGGACTATAACTTTTTAGTACAATACGCTAAGAAATATATTACTCTGGTATTGGCATTTTGACGCATGTGTTTGGGTATATTACTGCAATATGTCTCATTTGAAACGAATTTGTATATATAACTGACAATATTTTATGGAGTCCCATAACTTTATAGTGCAATACGCTGAGAAATGTATTTCTCTGGTATTGGCGATTTAACGCTTGTATTTGCGTATATTACTTCAAAATGTCTCATTTGAAATGAATTTGTATCAATATCTGAACATATATTATTTAGAATTATAACTTTTTACTGCAATACGTCAAGAAATATATTACTCTGGTATTGGCATTCTAACGCTTGTATTTCCGTTTATTACTGCAATATGTCTCATTTGAACAGAATTTGTATTTATTTCTGAACATATTTAATAGATTCCTATACCTTTCTAGTGCAATGCGCTAAGAAATATATTACTCTGTTATTGGCATTTTAACACATGTGTTTATGTATATTACTGCAAAATGTCTCATTTGAAACGAATTTGTATCTATATCTGAACATATTTTATGGTTTCCAATAACGTTATAGTGCAATACGCAAAGAAATATATTTCTCTGGTATTGGCATTTTCACGCTTGTATTTGCGCATATTACTGCAATATGTCTCATTTGAAACGAATTTTTATTTATATCTGAACATATTTAATGGTTTCCTATACCTTTCGAGTGCAATACGCTAAGAAATATATTACTCTGGTATTGGCATTTTAACGCTTGTATTTGCGCATATTACTGCAATATGTCTCATATGAAACGCATTTGTATCTTTATCTGAACATATTTTATGGCGGACTATAATTTTTTAGTACAATACGCTAAGAAATATATTACTCTGGTATTGGCATTTTGACGCTTGTGTTTGCGTATATTGCTGCAATATGTCTCATTTGAAACGAATTTGTATCTTTATTTGAACATATTTTATTTAGAACTAAAACTTTTTAAAGGAATACGCCAAGAAATATATTACTCTGGTATTGGCATTCTAACGCTTGCATTTCCGTATATTACTGCAATATGTCTCATATGAAAGGAATTTGTATCAATTTCTGAACATATTTTATGGAGGACTATCACCTTTTAGTACAATACGCTCTGAAATATATTACCTTGGTATTGGCAATTTAACGCTTGTATTTACGTATTACTACAATATGTTTCATTTGAAACGAATTTGTATCTTTATGTGAACATATATTATGGAGGACTATAACATTTTAGTACAATACGCTAAGAAATATATTACTCTGGTATTGGCATTTTGACGCTTGTATTTGCGTATATTACAGCAATATGTCTTAGTTGAAACGAATTTGTATATATATCTGACAATATTTTATGGATTCCTATAACTTTATAGTGCAATACGCTAAGAAATATATTTCTCTAGTATTAGCATTTAAACGCTTGTATTCGTGAATATTACTGAAATATGTCTTATTTGAAACGAATTTGTATCTATATCTGAACATATTTTATGGAGTCCTATAACTTTATAGTGCAATACGCTAAGAAATATATTTCTGTGGTATTGGCATCTTAACGTTTGTTTTTGCATATATTCCTGCAATATGTCTCATTTGAAACGAATTTGTATCAATATCTGAACATAATTTATGGAAGACTATAACTTTTTAGCGTAAAAGGCTTAAAAATATATTATACTGCAATATGTCTTATTTGAAACGAATTTGTATCTATATCTAAACATATTTTATGGAGTCCTATAACGTTATAGTGCAATACGCTAAGAAATATATTTCTCTGGTATTGGCATTTTAACGCTTGTATTTGCGCATATTACTGCAATATGTCTCATATGAAACAAATTTGTATCTGTATATCTGAACATATTTTATGGATTCCTAAATATTTTTAGCGCAATACGCTATGAAATATATGTCTCTGGTATATGCATTTTAACGCTTCTATTTGCGCATATTACCGCAATATGTCTCATATGAAACGAATTTGTATCAATATCTGAACATATTTTATTTAGAACCATAACTTTTTACTGCAATACGCCATGAATAATACTACTCTGGTATAGGCATTTGAACGCTTGTATTTGCGTATTTTACTGCAATATGTCTCATTTCAAAAGAATTTGTAGTTATATCGGAACATATTTAATGGATTCCTATACCTTTCTAGTGCATTACGCTAAGAAATATATTACTCTGGTATTGGCATTTTAACGCTTGTGTTTGCGTATATTACTCCAATATGTCTCATTTGAAAAGAATTTGTATATATATCTGACAATATTTTATGGAGTCCTATAATTTTATAGTGCAATACGATAAGAAAAATATTTCTCTGGTATTGGCATTTTAACGCTTGTGTTCGCGAATATTACTGAAATATGTCTTATTTGAAGCGAATTTGTATCAATATGTGAACATAATTTATAGATTCCTATAACTTTTTACAGCAATATGTTTCATTTGAAAAGAATTTGTATTTATATCTGAACATTTAATGGATTCCTATACCTTTCTAGTGCAATACGCTAAAAAAATAATACTCTGGTATTGGCATTTTAACGCTTGTGTTTGCGTATATTACTGCAATATGTCTCATTTGAAACGAATTTGTATCTATATCTCAACATATTTTATGGAGTCCTATAACTTTATAGTGCAATACGCTAAGAAATATATTTCTGTGGTATTGGCATTTTAACAGTTGTCATATTGCTGCAATATGTCTCGAATGAAACGAATTTGTATCAATATCCGAATACATTTTATTTAGAACTATAACATTTTAAAGGAATACGCTATGAAATATTTTACTCTGGTATTGGCATCTTAACGTTTGTTTTTGCATATATTCCTGCAATAAGTCTCCTTTGAAACGAATTTTGTATCCATATCTGAACATATATTTTATGGGGAACTATAACTTTTTTACGTAAAACGCTTAGAAATATATTACTCTGGTATTGGTATTTTAATGGTTGTATTTGCGTATATTACTGCAATATGTCTCATTTGAAACGAATTTGTATCTATATCTGAACATATATTATTTAGAGCTATAACTATTTACTGCAAAACACCAAGAAATATATTACTCTGGTATTGGCATTTTAACGCTTGTATTAGCGTATATTACTGCAATATGTCTCATTTGAAAAGAATTTGTTTTTATATCTGAACATATAACATGGATTCCTATAACTTTTTAGCGCAATACGCTAAGAAATATATTACTCTGGTATTGGCATTTTAACGCTTGTATTTGCGCATTTTACTGCAATATGTCTCATATGAAACGCGTTTCAATCTATATCTGAACATATGTTATTTAAACGATAACTTTTTAAAGGAATACGCCAAGAAATATATTACTCTGGTATTGGCATTCTAACGCTTGTATTTCCGTATATTACTGCAATATGTCTCATATGAAAGGAATTTGTATCAATTTACGAACATATTTTATGGAGGACTATCACCTTTTAGTACAATACGCTATGAAATATATTACCCTGGTATTGGCAATTTAACGCTTGTATTTACGTATATTACTACAATATGTTTCATTTGAAACGAATTTGTATCTTTATCTGAACATATTTTATGGAAGACTATAACTTTTTAGTACAATACGCTAAGAAATATATTTCTCTGGTATTGGCATTTTGACGCTTGTATTTGCGTATATTACTGCAATATGTCCCATTTGAAACGAATTTGTATCTATATCTGAACATATTTTTTGGAGTCCTATAACTTTATAGTGCAATACGCTAAGAAATATATTTCTCTGGTATTGGCAATTTAACGCTTGTATTTAAGTATATTACTGCAATATGTATCATATGAAACGAATTTGTATTTATATCTGAACATATTTAATAGAGTCCTATACCTTTCGAGTGCAATACGCTAAGAAATATATTTCTCTGGTATTGGCATTTTAACGCTTGTGTTTGCGTATATTACTGCATTACGTCTCATTTGAAACGAATTTTTATCTATATCTGGACATATGTTATGGAGTCCTATAACTTTTTAGTGCAATACGCTTAGCAATATATTACTCGGGCATTGGTCTTTTAACGCTTGTATTTGCGTATATTATTGCAATATGTCTCATATGAAACGAAATTGTATCAATATCCGAACATATTTTATTTAGAACTATTACTTTTTAAAGGAATACGCTATGAAATATTTTACTCTGGTATTGGCATCTTAACGTTTGTTTTTGCATATATTCCTGCAATAAGTATCATTTGAAACGAATTTGTATCAATATCTGAACATAATTTATGGAGAACTATAACTTTTTAACGTAAAACGCTTAGAAATATATTACTCTGGTATTGGCATTTTAACGGCTGTATTTGCGTATATTACTGCAATATGTCTCATTTGAATAGAATTTGTATTTATTTCTGAACATATTTAATAGATTCCTATACCTTTCCTAGTGCAATACGCTAAGAAATATATTACTCTGGTATTGGCATTTTAACGCTTGCGTTTACGTATATTACTGCTATATGTCTCATTTGAAACGAATGTGTATCTATATCTGAACATATTTTATGGATCCCTATAACGTTATATTGCAATACGCTAAGAAATATATTTCTCTGGTATTGGCATTTTAACGCTTGTATTTATTTCTGAACATATTTAATAGATTCCTATACCTTTCCTAGTGCAATACGCTAAGAAATATATTACTCTGGTATTGGCATTTTAACGCTTGCGTTTACGTATATTACTGCTATATGTCTCATTTGAAACGAATGTGTATCTATATCTGAACATATTTTATGGATCCCTATAACGTTATATTGCAATACGCTAAGAAATATATTTCTCTGGTATTGGCATTTTAACGCTTGTATTTGCGAATTTTACTGCAATATGTCTCATATGAAACGAATTTGTATCAATATCTGAACATATATTATTTAGAACTATAACTATTTACTGCAAAACGCCAAGAAATATATTACTCTGGTATTGGCATCTAAACGCTTGTCTTTGCGTATATTACTGCAACATGTCTCAATTGAAAAGAATTTGTATTTATTTCTGAACATGTTTAATGGATTCCTATATCTTTCGAGTGCAATACGCTAAGAAATATATTACTCTGGTATTGTCATTTTCACGCTTGTGTTTGCGTTTATTACTGCAATATGTCTCATGTGAAAGGAATTTGTATCAATTTTGGAACATACTTTATGGAGGACTATTACCTTTAAGAATAATACGCCATGATATATATAACCCTGGCATTGGCCTTTTAACGCTTGTATTTGTGCTTATTATTGCAATATGTCTCATATGAAACGAATTTGTATCAATATCTGAACATACTTTATGGAGGACTATCACCTTTTAGTACAATACGCTATGATATATATTACGCTGGTATTGGCAATTTAACGCTTGTATTTACGTATATTACTACAATATGTTTCATTTGAAACGAATTTGTATCTTTATCTGAACATATTTTATGGAGGACTATAACTTTTTAGTACAATACGCTAAGAAATATATTACTCTGGTATTGGCATTTTGACGCTTGAATTTGCGTATATTACTGCAATATGTCTCATTTGAAAAGCATTTGTATTTATATCTGAACATATTTAATTGATTCCTATATCTTTCGAGTGCAATACGCTAAGAAATATATTACTCTGGTATTGGCATTTTAACGCTTGTGTTTGCGTATATTAGTGCATTATGTCTCATTTGAAACGAATTTGTATCTATAACTGCACATATGTCATGGAGTCCTATAACTTTATAGTGCAATACGCTAAGAAATTTATATCTGTGGTATTGGCATTTGAACGCTTGTATTTGCGCATATTATTGCAAGATGTCTCATTTGAAACGAATTTGTATCTATATCTGAACATATGTTATGGAGTCCTATAACTTTATAGTGCAATACGCTAAGAAATATATATCTGTGTTATTGGCATTTGAACGCTTGTATTTGCGCATATTATTGCAATATGTCACATATGAAACGAATTTGTATCAATATCTGAAAATATTTTATGGATCCCTCTAACTTTTTAGCGCAATACGCTAAGAAATATATTACTCTGGTATTGGCATTTTAACGCTTATATTTGCGCATATTACTGCAATATGTCTCATATGAAACGAATTTGTATCTATATCTGAACATATTTTATTTAGAACTATAACTTTTTGAAAGAATACGCCAAGAAATATATGACTATGGTATTGGCATTCTAACGCTTGTATTTGCGTATATGACTGCAATATGTCTCATATGAAAGGAATTTTTATCAATTTCTGAACATATTTTATGGAGGACTATCACCTTTTAGTACAATACGCTATGATATATATTACCCTGGTATTGGCCATTTAAGGCTTGTATTTACGTATATTACTACAATATGTTTCATTTGAAACGAATTTGTATCTTTATCTGAACATATTTTATGGTGGACTATAACTTTTAACTACAATACGCTAAGAAATATATTACTCTGGTATTGGCATTTTAACGCTTGTGTTCGCGTATATTACTGCAATATGTCTCATTTGTAACGAATTTGTATATATATCTGACAATATTTTATGGAGTCCTATAACTTTATAGTGCAATACGCTAAGAATTATATTACTCTGGTATTGGCATTCTAATGCTTGTATTTGCGTATATTACTGCAATATGTCCCATTTGAAACGAATTTGTATCTATATCTGAACATATTTTATGGAGTCCTATAACTTTATAGTGCAATACGCTAAGAAATATATTTCTCTGGTATTGGCAATTTAACGCTTGTATTTGCGTATATTACTGCAATATGTATCATATGAAACGAATTTGTATTTATATCTGAACATATTTAATAGAGTCCTATACCTTTCGAGTGCAATACGCTAAGAAATATATTTCTCTGGTATTGGCATTTTAACGCTTGTGTTTGCGTATATTACTGCATTACGTCTCATTTGAAACGAATTTTTATCTATATCTGGACATATGTTATGGAGTCCTATAACTTTTTAGTGCAATACGCTATGATATATATTACCCTGGTATTGGCCATTTAAGGCTTGTATTTACGTATATTACTACAATATGTTTCATTTGAAACGAATTTGTATCTTTATCTGAACATATTTTATGGTGGACTATAACTTTTAACTACAATACGCTAAGAAATATATTACTCTGGTATTGGCATTTTAACGCTTGTGTTCGCGTATATTACTGCAATATGTCTCATTTGTAACGAATTTGTATATATATCTGACAATATTTTATGGAGTCCTATAACTTTATAGTGCAATACGCTAAGAATTATATTACTCTGGTATTGGCATTCTAATGCTTGTATTTGCGTATATTACTGCAATATGTCTCATTTGAAATGAACATAAAGCAATATCTGAACATATTTAATGGATACCTATAACTTCTTAGTGAAATACGCTAAGAAATTTATAACTATCGTATTAGCATTTTAACGCTTGTATTTACGTATATTACTGCAATATGTTTCATTTGAAACGAATTTGTATCTTTATCTGAACATATTTTATGGAGGCCTATAACTTTTTAGTACAATACGCTAAGAAATATATTACTCTGGTATTGGCATTTTGACGCTTGTATTTGCGTATATTACTGCAATATGTCTCATTTGAAACGAATTTGTATCAATATCTGAAAATATTTTCTGGATTCCTATACCTTTCTAGTGCAATACGCTAAGAAATATATTACTCTGGTATTGGCATTTTAACGCTTGTATTTGCGCAAATTACTGCATTATGTCTCATTTGAAACGAATTTGTATCTATATCTGATCATATTTTATGGAGTCCTATAACGTTATAGTGCAATACGCTTAGAAATATATTACTCTGGTATTGGCATTTTAACGCTTGTATTTGCGTATATTACTGCAATATGTCTCATTTGAAAAGAATTTGTATTTATATCTGAACATATTTAATGGATTCCTATACCTTTCGAGTGCAATACGCTAAGAAATATATTACTCTGGTATTGGCATTTTAACGCTTGTGTTTGCGTTTATTACTGCATTACGTCTCATTTGAATCGAATTTGTATCTATATCTGAACATATGTTATGGAGTCCTATAACTTTTTAGTGCAATACGCTAAGCAATATATTACTCTGGCATTGGCCTTTTAACGCTTGTATTTGCGTATATTATTGCAATATGTCTCATATGAAACGAAATTGTATCAATATATGAACATATTTTATGGATTCCTAATTTTTTTTAGCGCAATACGCTAAGAAATATATTACTCTGGTATTGGCATTTTAAAGCTTCTATTTGCACATATTATAACTTGCGTATAAGAAAGTGCAGTGACAGACACGTCAGCTTTTTCTATTCTTGTATTATAAAGTATTATATAATTAATTTAAACTAATTTAATGGGCAGTAAAATGTGTATCAATTATATTCCGCTGTACTCTTCTTCCCATGGCTAATTCCGGATTTACTCGTCGTAAATTCTGCTGAACATTATTTTGTACAGATTGTATCAGTCCATATTCAAAATCCTCGTCATCTTCTAACTCCGGTATAGTAATATTATTTTTGATGCACATAATATGTAAAATGACGCAAGAATTAATAATTTTTGAAGTGGTTTCCGGATCGTAGTGCAAAATACGGTTTTTAAAGAGACATGTAAATCTCATCTTCAAAACACCATTGCAACGCTCTATAATGGATCTTGTGCACATTTGTCGTTCATAATATGCAGCTTCAGGTGTATTAGGCAAGGGTTCTGGATTTAGTATCGGCGTTTGAAGGTATGACCTTAGAGCATATCCAGAATCACCTAAATGTGTATCATATTAAAACTGATTTAATTTATTTAGTTTTAACTTACCAAGTAAAGAGAACGACGTATTTCCTTCACGATGCAAATTTATAAAAATTGGTTTTAAATTACAGTTGTTCCAAATATAACTGTCATTTGTATTACCCGGAAAGCGTGCATTTACATGCAATATTTTTAAATTGGGATCGCAAATCTAAAATATATTAATTGCAAATGAAATGTTAACAGTATATAGAAGAATGCCTAACCAGTTGCACATTTATTGAGTGATAGCCCTTTCTATTCACATAAATATTCTCATCTGTTTTTGGTCCTATTATAGCGACGTGCTTGCAATCTATACATCCTACTACGCCCGGAAAACGATATTGATCATTAAAACTTATATATATATATATATTTATATTAATAATAATAATTGAAAATTGTTTTCAACCTGCCAATTAATACTATCTCATTACGTAATTTTTTTAAATCATTCATGTTTGTAGGAAATTTCACCCATGTTACAAAAATTAACGGTTGATTTAGAGCATCACTTACTTCTCTTACGCATCTACTAACAGATGCTTGGCTTACATCAGTATATAAATTCAACCCTATATCTGTTTGGTAGCTTCCGGTTGCATAAAAGCGTTAAGCTGTTAAAACCTACATTTTATGCAGTTTAAGATAAAGAAAGTGCATTATTTATTATATTTTAATAACCTTCACTTCAACAGTTAATGCAGAAATTCTTCTTGCTGGTCTTAAAAAATGTTTAATTCATTAATTAGTAATATTGCCAATTCCTTAGATAGCCTAAATAATTTTATAAACTGTCTTTTACATAAATGCACAAATGCATTTTGCCTCTGAAAAACTCGCCTTTCCTCGTGCATTGCATTTTCTACTACTTCCATGGCATTTATTACCTCGAGATGGATATGTTCATATAAATTTGCCATATTC